>APFE030856525.1:0-18031 GCA_000404065.3 Pinus taeda
GAGAAGTGTGTGCTTCTCTAATTATCTTTACTCTCTCAGTTTGTGGAATGCAGAGTTTCCCACAATGGTATAAGAGTTAGTCCTTTATATGATAATCCAATTCTTCTACCCGTTTTCCTTGGCTCAAAGTTGCATATACATCTTTAAAGTCTATATCTTGAGCATATTGTTCAATGTAGCTTTCATGTAGCACATAATTATGCTTAAGTATAGTAGATGCATTTATAATAGGTCTAGATAACATGTCTGCAACTTTATTATGTATGCCCTTTTTATATATGATGACTAAATGAAAATGTTGCAGAAAACCCATCCATCTATAGTGTCTCGATTGCTAAAACTTAGTTTGGGAGTGTAGATATTAAAGTGGTTGATGACCAGTATGTATTACAGTCTCTTTGCCCATTAAGTAATGTTTCCACTTTTTCACACTCTGAACTAATGCATACAATTCTTTATCATATGTAGGATAGTTAACTACTGCAGGATTAAAAGTCTCAAAATGATAACATATGGGTTTACCGTGCTATGTCAACACTGTTGCCATGGCATAGTCACTGGCATCTGTTTGGATCTCAAATAGTCTTTGCAGATCAGGCAGTGCTAGCACAAGTGCTACAATAATCTTTTCTTTCAAGGTGTCGAAGGATTTTTGATGTTTGCCTCCCCATTGAAACACCTTGTTCAATCCTATTAAAGCATGTAAGGGAGCTGCAATTGAGGAAAAGTTAGAAATGAACTTCCTCCAATATTTTGCTACCCCTAAGAAGCTTCTCACTTCTGTAGCAGACTTGGGTTTAGGCCAATTTACAATGACTGCCACCTTAGAGGGATCTATCTTCAATTCACCACCCCCTACTATATGACCCAAATAATTTAGAGATGTTTTGCCAAATTCACATTTTGAAAGTTTCACATGAAGTTTTTCACTTTTAAAAACATCTAGTGTCTGCTTAACATGCTTTAAGTGTTCTTCCCACATTTTACTAAAAATCAGAATGTCATCCAGATACACAATAACAAAATCATCAAGAAAAGGTCTGAGTACATCATTCATTAATCTCATGAAAGTAGCAGGAGCATTCGTTAAACCAAAAGGCATAACCAGCCTATCATACAATCCATGCTTTGTTTTGAAAGAAGCCTTCCATGCATCTTGTTTTGCAACTCTGACCTGATGGTATCCACTATGCAAGTCTGGCTTGGTGAAATAGACAACTTCTTTCAATTGATCTAAACGATCATCTATGTGAGGAAGGGGATAATGATTTTTTATTGTTATCTTATTCACTACTCAATAGTCAATTCACATTGCCCATGAGCCATCTTTCTTTCTCACCAAAACAATTGGTGACCCACATGGTTATGTGTTAGGCCTGATGAACCCCTTCTCGAGCAACTCCTGCACCTGCTTCTTGATTTCAGCGTTCTCTAAAGCAGACAACCTGTACATTCCAATGTTAGGCAAAGGAGAATCTTGCTGCAAAATAATATCATGTACTATTTTCTTTTTGGGTGGCAGACCTTTAGGTTCTTGAAACAAGATATCATACTATGAAACAACCTTTTCTAAATCAGCTTGTTTTTTAGCATTACAACCTTCAAATACATTGGTTTTATCAGGTTTCTTTTCCTTTAAAACCATCAGTAAGAATTGTTTGCATGAATTTATCATTCTTTTCATATGCCCTGAGTTTATGAGTGTATAATTATTCTTGAGCTTATGAGCTCTTATAAAGTATTTGATTCCATCTTTAACAAGTAGATACTTGTTATCAGCTCTATAGAAAATAGATTTTCTATCATACAAGTAGGGACTTCCTAAAACAATTCCACATATATCCAAAGGAAGTATGTCTAACTCAACCTCATCTACAAATGTTGACCCAAAACAAAACTTGAGTTTTCACTGTCTAGTCACTTATAGTTGTGCTTTATCATTCAACCATCCTAATGGGTATGGTTTCTTGTGAGGTGTAGTTGCTAATCCCAATTTCTTTACAATTGCTTCAGAAATTAAATTTACTTGTGAGTCACTATCAAACAAAGTATCAATCTTTTTATGTTTGGAAATAACTCGAATATGGAAAAGCTCATGTCTTTTTCTCTCATTTTCTTCATCGGTAATAGATTGTGTAGAATTACTAGCAGATGCTTCAAAATTATTACATTTTATACCTGTGGCTGCAATGGTTGTTTCATCTCCCAAGTCTGACCCCAAATATTTTTGAATAGCTGCAGCAATATTATTCTTCTTGCCCTCGAACTTCTTAGGTCTCAGCTCTGGATGTAGAATCCAACAGTTCTCATCATCATGCCCATCCTTTTTACAGTGAGTGCATGAAGCTTTTCTTTTTTGTGCAGTGTTAGCCTTCCTTGCTTTCCACTTCTGCTTTCTTTTCTCCTTTCTCTTTCTTGCAGTGGGTTGGGATGGTCCCCCAACTTTTGGATTTCCATTCTTTCCTCTAGCTTCTAGATGAGTAGCTTGTACAGATACCTCATCTATACTAGTGGGATTAAACATGAGGATGGTATGCCTCATGTAGCTGTGTGACCCACCAATGTATTCAAAAGAGTCTCTTGTGAGTCTAATGAGATTTCTGAATCGATGCTCTCTTCTAAATTCTTGAGTGTACCCTTGCACACTTTTCCCTTTCAACTGTCGAAGAGTTTGCCAACTCATCATGGCTTGTTGCATGTAGGCCAATGGATAGAACCGCTTTTTGATTGCAGACACAAATTCACTCTAGACAGAGATGGTCTTACCATGTCTTTTCATGTCAGCTTGGGTCCTACCTTCCAACCAAACCAAGGCAGTGCCTCCAAGGCGTAGGCTTGCCAGCTGAATCTTGCTCTTTTCTGAGTCGATTTTCTACACTCTATAATACACATCACTTTGTCTAATCCAATCGTCCAACTTTTTTGCATTTAACTCTCCATCATATATAGGCAAATCAAATTTAACATCTAGCTTGATCAAAGAGGCTTTCTTGTTATGTACAGGGCTATTAGGAGGTGTGAAAAAGCTTTCCTCTTTCCCTTTTCCTTTTGAGTGGTCATGGAAGTGTGATTCATCTTCTCCTTTGTCTTGTTTAGAGCCTGATGAATCTTCATCCTTGTGTTTTCTAAAGTCCTTATACATTTCTTCTACCATAGACTTTATGGCTAGGAAAATTTCTATGAATTGAGGATCTGGAACCATAGGACCTTCCTCTGACATTGTCTTCTGAGGATAGACTCTCCCAATTTCAGAATTAGTTTCGACCAACTCTCCTTCTCCTAATTTGAGCTTTGACCTAGTGAGCATTCACAGCCAAACCAACACAAGCTTGTCTAACCTTAATAGCCTAAAGCTCTTGATCTGAAAATCACCCTTGATTGACCTTAGTTAATTAACTATTGAATGAAGGTATTACAAACTCATGTGTTGGTGTGTGTCTATGTTATTTTAGGCAAAGGATTGATCAGATTGCAAAATACACAAACATTGGAAAATGGAAAACGGCAAGAGAAACACAGTAAGAAAATACAAGAACACAACAATTAATAAGGATTTCACCCTATCCTCCAAGGCTACATCTCTGGTTAGTGTGGCCTTCTTTTATTGTGTCTTTAAAGAAAAGAATTACAATGAGGAGCTAAAATTAATTTTCCTGAAATAGAACAATGTTTGGTAGGGTGGTTCTTGAATCCCCCAAGCGACTAGAGTACACAGACTCTTTTCCTTACGAGAACTTGATCTTTCTGGTCTTTAATAGGAGGAGCCCAGTATGGTACTCAATTCTCAACAGATCCCCTCAGGGATGGCTTGAACCTCTCAATCTCTCTAGTTCTTGACGCTGCCTATGGTTAGCTCGGTCCTCTGTCCTTACGTTTTTTGTTTCACTGTCTCTTTTTTTCTGTTTTTGTCTTCTTCTCTCTGGTTTTTCCTCTCGGTGTTCTCTCTCAGTGTCTTCTTTATTCTTTGTCTCTATTCATGGCTTTAAAGCCAATTGATCTCACGATTTTCTGATTCCTCTTCCACCTCTGTCTGTTTGCCTGCTGCAGTTCACTTGGAATTCCTTGTCTCTACATCATGGTCATTGGCTCACAGGGAGTGGCCACTTGTCCTCTCGCGAATTGCGCTAGCTCTTCTTCGTCAGTTCAGTTCTGCGGTTACATTGGGAAATGACTCATCCACCACCTCATTGGTCAAATCGGACCTCAAATCCTTATAGATCGCTGCTTAATCCCCAGTCAACTTTGGTTCTTTCATCGGGCACATTCTCAGCCGTTAGATCTGGGGCCCCCAGATTCAACGTCATTTGCTCATTTCGCGCGATTGACTTGCTTGACTGTTAGCGTGCGATAAGCAATGGTTTTCTCTCTCCTCCACCTGCCACACGTCGAGTACTGAATGGAATCACTAGGTTTCAACCAAATTCGCTTACCGCCCAAGGGTGCCCTCGATATATAGCCGGTTTTGGAGCATAAAACCCACCATTTGCTTTAATGCTTTCCCCACGGTTTTCCTGGCTTCCATGCGACCGAGCACTTCGGGTCCTTTCCTTCTCGAGGGGTTTTTCCCAACGATGCACTAGTCGCACATCAGAAACTACCTCCTTTTCCTAATCCAGGCTTCTCAGGTGCCAGTTTCTCCTCCTGCGCAGTCTCCATGGGCCTCGGTCAGCGCACTTTGACTGAGGTCCTCGTCGTTCCATGTTGGCTACCAACTGCCACTATTCAGAGGTCTTTTTGATCGCTTTGTGCTCTCGAATTCGAAGTTTCTTCCTGATTTGATACAGTCATGGTGCTTTGATTATTCTTCATTAATCCAATTCGGATCACATGATCATTCAATATTTTCTTGGGATGGAAAAATTTTCAACAAAGTGGACATCTAAGGAAGTCAAGGTGAATACCTCCCTATCTAAAAAGGACTTTTGATTTTTGGGTAGATGCAAAAGATATTCCCCAACTACAAAAGTCATATAATGGAAGAAAATTAAAAGAAATAAAATATTATTTATGATCTCATGTAGACTTCAAAAGGTCAGTTCGGCCCTACCACGTGAAGGGGTGTGACCCTTGGTCAAAGCCCAACCCTTCTAATGACTATAAATGTCAATTCAACCTCCAAAATTTGTACAATTTGTATCATCATTAGATCTATTGTTATTCAATTCACATGTGCGAGATAAAGAGGAATACTTATGAGCTTTGACAAATATATTGAAGCTACTCGTTGGCCATCTTTGACCTGCATGTTTTGAAAAAGAATCAGACAATTGTTTGACTAAAGTTTTGACTAAATTATGGATGAGTTTTGACTGAGAAGAAGGTTGCATTGACCATACAAATTCATATCTCTTTCTGGGCACTTTGACAATAGTTGACTGCGGGCTACTTTACTATAGAGTCGAGTTGGACTTGGGCCGAATTTCGGCCCCTTTGACCTATTTTGAATTCTCTACTACTTGGAAACTTTGAATAGTGTTTGATAAAGTATTTTGGTTTGGTTTGACCAACTTTGACTTGTAAATATCATATTGTACTTTTGTTGAACCAAACAAATTCTTCTAGAAAATATTGATGGGTTTTCTCTCAAGTTTGGGTTTCCCAATGAAAACTTTTGGTGTCTACTGTGCATGATTATCCTATTGTGATCATTATTGTTTATGTTGCATTTACAATCAAATTTTCTGAGCGTAATTGCTTAATGATGTTCTAGGGTGTGCTAAAGTAATATAATTGGAAGTAATTATCAATTGTAGAAAATTGTGCTTGTTTAATTAGCACTAGAAAATCAACACTACCTTTGAGGACTTTCGTCTTATTTCACTTGTCACTGCATCTATAAGGTCATCTCCAAATTTATTTCCTAAAGATTAAATCCTATCTTGTCAAACTCTATTTCCAAATATCAATATGGCTTCCTTGATGGGAGACAGGTCCATAAAGATATTGGGCTGGCTCAAGAAGGGATCTATGGTATCAAAACTCTCATATTAAAAGGATCAGTTATAAAACTAGATCTTTGTAAAATCCTATTGTCATGTGTGTTGGATGTACATTAGACTCCTTTTGACTCACCTGGGCTTCAGGATTGATTTTATAAATTGTGTGATGGGCTGCATTTGATTGGTCTCTTTTTTTGTTCAAATAAGCAGGTTTTCCTCTCCACTTTTTCATGCTCGAAGAGGGTTGATCCAAGGTTCCCCTCTATCTCCTTTGTTGTTCCTACTGGTAGCTAAAGGTCTCAGCCATTTATTGGCAGATGCAAAGTGTAGAGGCAATTTCTAGGGTGTTGTTATTGCTAATTCCCTAGCAATTACTCATTTACTTTTTATTGAAGATATTCTAATTTACTGTAATGGTTCATGTAGAGATGTTGCTAAATTAGATGAGATTATCGACCTATTTGACAAAGTTGTTTGCATGGTGGTTAATGACATAAAATCCTTTATTGTTGTGGATAATCTGGTGCATGTTAACCCAATAATGCAATATAAATCAAAGTAGAATACTATAACCTACTTCTACTATCAATTTGTGGAAGCTTAAAGATCAAGCTAAACAATATAACCAAAAGAAGAAGAATCAATCACACAATACACATGAAAATACTTTGGGGAAAGCCATAGCTAAAAACCCCACTATCTGTATTATCATACAAGGTGGAAATACATAGAAATTCTCTACAAATCTAGCTCCGATACCATTTAGAAAATCTGATGTAAGTTAATCCGATAATGCAATATAAATCAAAGCAGAATACTATAACCTAATTCTACTATCAATTTGCAGAAGATTAAAGATCAAGTTGAACAATATTATCAGAAGAAGAAGAATCAATGCATAATACACATGAAAATACTTTGGGGAAAGCCTCCACTAATTATATTATCATACAAGGTGGAAATACATAGGAATTATACAAAGCCTTAGCTCTCACAGCTAGCCAGTTCTCAGTACAATCCTCACAGATGCTCACAGAAAATCTTGGCTTCTCTCAAGCCTTCCTCTCTGCCCTCCAAGCTCTTATTTCCTTGCGTTGTTCCTCTGGGATGATTCTCCATCAACCAAGTGGAAAACTCATTTACCAAGTGGATGATCTCCTAATCACAACTGTCAGAACTGCGCAATCCTCAAGGAATGATCCTTGACTGCATGCATGAGTTTTATTTATAAGAAAACACATGCAACTGATAGTACACTATCCTTGAATTTAATCTCAATTGGGTTTTTCTCAAAATAGACATGCATGATTTTCTGATGAGGGAATCTTCAGTGAACTGGAGTACACTAGTTCCTCAAATAGTTTGGAACTAATTTAACTGGACTTAACTCAGTAAACTGAGTTAACTAATTACAACTCAAATATAACTCAATCTTATCTCCTTAATTTAAGAGATTCTTGCCTAAATTCAGAAAGAATTCTAACTTGAATTTCTCCAACTAATTAATTCAAGATGAATTAATTACTTATTTCCACGTAGCTATTAAGACTATATTTGATTTTAATTCACGGTTTGATTCAAGGACAAATTAAATTGGAATATTCTTGTTGCCACATTTCAACACTCCCTCTCAACAAAAAAGGGATTATCTGCCACCTCGATCCTCTCTCTATGGAACTTGAATTTACACTTTGACAATGCCTTTGTCAAAATTTCAGCATCTTGCTCCTTTGTCGAAATATACTACAACAGCATGATCCTCCCATCATCAGCAGCTTGCTTTACCTTGTAAAGCCAATGGGAACTCACAACTGACTTATTCTCCAGTCTCATAACCATGTCCCAAACACTATTACAAACTATGGAGTCATACTCCCCCACCATAACATCAACCCAAATCGGCTGCTGCACTGCTTCCTCAAAGGAAGATGGCTCAGTCTCAACACATTCCCTAGCAAGGGCCATGTATTCAGTGTACCTTTCAGGTGACCTCCTCTGTCTATGCTGAGAAGATGGTGCTCCCACATTCTCCCTCGCATCCTCCAACAATCTATCAGCTTCTCTTGTGCACTTCCATCCATCTTTGGAAGGCTCTACTTGAGTGGATGTCTCCACTCCTGGAATATCTGCATGCGGCTACTCCGCATCAGTCTAAGTCTCCTCCTCCTTAGGAACCAACAGTTCCTCCACAGCCTATAGTTCGAGCTCCATCTCAAGGAAAACTTGCATGGCCTTTTGATCATCAAACTTGAGATCTCTACAAACCACTATCCTCTGACTGGTAGGTAAGTACACCCGATAGTTGTGAGGCATATCAGTGTACCCTACAAGTATCCCAAACTCTATTGTCGGCTCAAGCTTCTTCCATGCATCCTTTTTCACATGGTAATATACCGATGAGCCAAAGATCCTGAAGTGACCCACATCTAGTCTCTTACCAGAGAAAGCTTCTTCTGGTGTCTTCATTCCAAGTATTCGATGTGGGCTTCTATTTTGCAAATAAACTGTTGTGTTGCATGCCTCATCCCACAAGTGAAGTGGTAGGCCTTGGTCATGCAACATTACTCGTGCTGCCCCTACAATAGTTATGTTCTTCCTCTTGAAAACCCCATTCTTTTGTGGGTTATGAGGTGCCATCTGCTCTCATTTAATTCCTTTCACTACACAGAATTCTTTAAACTTTTGAGAGACATATTCTCCATTGTTGTTAGTTCTCGAGGCCTTGATCTTCTTCCCTGACTCTTTCTCAACCAAAGCTTTGAACTCACAAAACTTTGAGAAGGTTTGGTCCTTCTTCTGCATGAAATAAATCCAACATTTACGTGAATAATCATCAATGAAAATCACATAATACCTTTGCTTAGTTGTATATGCCATCAAGAATGGTCCACACACATCAGTATGAACTTGCTCTAAGATAGCCTTTGCTCAACTATCTCGATCATGAAAGGAAGACTTGGTGTACTTCCTAAGGTACAACCTTTGCATGTGTCAACTTGCTCAAGTTTACCTTTGGAAAGTCCTATAGATATCTGTTGCATTATCTTCAAATCCCCATGATGCAAATGGCCCAACCGCCTGTGCTACAACTCGCCAATGTCTTGTCTTTGTACCAATTATTCTTTCGTACTCAATGTTGCACAATCATCTACCTCTAGTTTATAGAGATTCTTCACCTGAATCCCTATCCTCTTGGTCTGACTCGTGGTGATGTGTCTTAGGAACACCTTTCCTTTACTAAAGACAACATCGTAGCCTTTGTCCTCCAATATCGTGATCGATACCAAGTTCTTCTTCAATCTAGGCACATACTTCACATCTGTCAAGGTGATAGGAGCTCCATGCTCCCTCTGAAAAGCAACCGTGCCCACTCCTGAAACACTATACCTTCCGTCAACACCCATCTCTATGTGCATCTTGAGGTCCTTCTCCTCCAAGGCACTGAATAAATTTTTATCACTGATCATGTGGAATGAGGCTCCACTGTCAAGATACCAAACACAACGCATCATCGATGAAACCATGCATGCGATGAGGGTAAATTCCATTTCAAACTAAGAGGCTAATTCCTCACCTTCCAATCCTTCTGAGGGTCCCTTCTTGGACTTCTTCGATGGGAAGTTAGTCACATAATGTCCCATCTAGTGAAAATTAAAGCATCTCGCTTTAGACTTGTAACCCTTCTTCCCTCCATGAGAAGAATTAGATTTGGAATGGGAAGCCTTCCCCTTCCCTTTCCTTGCCTTACTTGCTAAGGCCAGATTTTCTTCATCATCATCCTTGGATGAAGAACCATCTCATGTGCTCCTCCTGATCTCCTCCTATATGAGATCTGACCACAGTCATTCCCAATATGGTAGTTCCTCCCTTCCATTCACAGAGTCTTGGTAGCTGTTCCAAATATTTGGAAGGCCAAGGAGAGCAAGGCTCACCATATCATCATTGGCATTAGTTATTCCCACACTGCCAAGCTCATCTCTATAGGTGGTGAGCTTGTTCATATATGTGGTAATAGTATCGCCCTTCTCCATCTTGATTCTTTGAAGCTTATCCTTGAGTGCCAATTTCCTTTGGTTGCTAATGTTCTGGTAGAGGTCCTTCAATGTCTTCCACATTGAAAATGGAGTATCCTTCCCATGAAGACTCGAGACAATATGGTCTCGAACTCCCTCAAGGATCATCTGTCTCGCATTCGCCACACACTTCTTCCACTCAGCCAACTCTTGTGCATTAGTTGAAGCTGGCTTTGGGATTTCTTGATCAACGAATTCCTTCAAGCTATTGTCTTCTAATATATCATCCATTCTCTCTTTCCATGCTATGTAATTCGAGCTACCTTCCAAGGCATACTCAAGTCTCAAGCCATAGAATACCATTGGCCGACCTTGAAGTATGATATGAATTTGATTTGCACCTGCAACCCCGAACTTCAAACTTCGAATGCTTTTCTCAGTATACTATTCACAGCTTTGTTATCCTGTAGAAAATTTCTACAAATCCAGCTCTAATACCATGTAGAAAATCTGCTGGTAGGTGAACCCGATAATGCAATATAAATCAAAGCAGAATATTATAACCTACTTCTACTATTAATTGTGGAGGCTTAAAGATCGAGCTGAACAATATAACCAAAAGAAGAAGAATCAGTCACACAATACACATGAAAATACTTTGGGGAAGGCCTCAGCTAAAAACCCCACTATCTATATTATCATACAAGGTGTCTATCAGTACAATCCTCACAGATGCTCACAGGCAATCTTGGCTTCTCTCAAGCCTTCCCTCTACCCTCTAAGCTCCTATTTCCTTGTGTTGTTCCTCTGGGATTATTCTCCTTCAACCAAGTGGAAAACACATTTACCAAGTGGATGATCTCTTGATTTCACACACTGTCAGAACTGCGCAATCCTCAAGGAATGATCCTTGACTGCATGCATGAGTTTTCTTTATAAGAAAACACATGCAACTGATAGTACATTGTCCTTGACTTTAATCTCAACTGGGTCTTTCTTAGAATAGACATGCATGAGTTTCTAATGAGGGAATCTTCAGTTAACTGGAGTACACTAGTTGAGTTCATGCATGCATCAACTGACTGTTAACTCTCTATTAGTTCCTCAAATAGTTTGGAACTAATTTAACTAGACTTAACTCAGTAAACTAAGTTAACTAATTACAACTCAAATATAACTCAATCTTATCTCCCTAATTTAAGGGATAATTCTTGCCTGACTTCAAAAAACTTGAATTTCTTCAACTAATTAGTTCAAGATGAATTAATTAATTATTTCCAAGTATTTGTTAAGACTAAATTCGATTTTACTTCACAATTTAATTCAAGGAGAAATTAAATTTGAATATTCTTATTGCCACATTTCAACAATTACTATTTAAAACTTAGCAGATCTTGAAGTGGTTAATCTCGAGATTACTTTTCCTTTTCTCCTATTAGAGATTAATGTAGATTTAAAATATTTGGGTTTTCACTTGAAACCTAATAGCTACAACAAGGAATATTGGTCATAGTTAATTACAAAGATAGAGAAAAAAAATAAAAGGTTGGAGCTTAAGGTGGTTGTTAAGGGTAGGGAGGCTTGTTTTGGTCAAATTGGTTCTGGAATCCATTCATGTGTTTGTTACACACAAAATTGTCACCATGACTTTCTACAGTTTCTGTGAGTCCATCAATACTCATACATACCTCCTTTTCAAGTCTTAAACCTCAACTCTTCATGTCAAGCCTTGAAAATGGGAGAAAGACCTTAAAAATATCTCAAATCCTAGTTTCGTACTTTCTCCTAGCATTGCCTGCGGTGCCGCACCTAATGGTCATGCTTCCTGCGAACCTGACCGCTCTGTATATTGAGTAATGGGTGCGAACCCCTATAAAAGTTAAAAAGGCATGAGTTCATTCTTCAAAACTCATCTTGGGTCACTTCTAGACACTTCTAGAAGGAATATTAAGCTGGCAAGTCCATCCATTCCATAACTAAGGGAGCTAACTCCATGATATGAGGTGCTTATCCCATTGAAGGAGGAACTTATCTCTTCAATGGTGTACCTACAACTTCCTCCATTTGCACTATAGATTCATGCATTGGGCTGGTTGTAGAGGAGGTTGAAAGCTGAAGATTCTTGAGGGTAAATGTTGTTGAAAACTAGGCTTCCTTTTTGAGCTTGTGAGAGGAGAGATCACATACCTTTCATGTCATTTGGGAAGTGAGTGAGGCTTGTCAAAGTAGAGGAGACCCCTGCTGGACCCTGGAAAGGACTTGTGCAACATCAAGGCAAAGGTTGTAAAGTTCTTTTATTCATAAAGCTAATACAATCAAGTTTGTTTTTCTCAATGAACTGTCTCAAATGGTTTGTTTTATGAGCTCCTTGATCTTCATAATGAACGTGTTTTGTTATATGCAGGTATACTTTGATGTGTGCTTGTTTGTGTATGCAAGTTATTAAACGAGAACTGCTTGAAGCTGTTGGGATAAAACTGCCTCAAACAAGCGTTGGACCGAGGTAGGGTCTTTTACACTTCTTAGTATTCATTAATGAATTGAAACATGTTTAGAGAAAAATAGGTTTTCTTGTGCTCTTTGTTGCTAGATATCATGAGATACTAGGGAGATCGGTCTTGTCCACAAGAACAATTTATCCGGCCAACAAATTGGCGACTCCACTGGGGACTGGTTTGGTTTGGATTTTGATTTGTCTTTGCTTTGACTTGAGAAACTTAAGTTTTTGTTTCTGATTTTGCCTTGATTGGTGTGAGTTTGGGTACTGGTTAGATCCTGGTTGATTTTTTATTTTTTGAAATTTTGGAAGAGGAGCGCACTCTCTGAGTCAGTTACAATGCGGACCTATCCGTACTATTACAGTGTAACACAGAGCGGCACCACACCTGGTTTTACTAGATGCCTGCGAACCCCTGTCAAAAATTTGAAAAACCTAAAATCCATCTACCCAGTTAAGTTTAGCTTTTATCCATAGCTGTTAGTATATGCCCAGACCTGCATTTGTCTTGACAAAAGTTCCTTTTGAGTTAGTTTTCATTGGCATTCTTGTTTGGAGTGATTTTCTAAGAAGTTTTGTTTGAACGGATTGGTTTTTGCTTGGTCTTTGTAGTAGCTCAGAGATCCGGAGCCTTGGAGCCTTAGATCACCCTGGTCTCTCTGGTTTTCTAGCTGAGTTTGACTGGCTTATGAAATCTATCCGTGAAGAGACCTAGATTCCATTTGTATCTTTTGCAAAACTTTGATTGAACTTTATTAAAATTTTTGAATTTCATTTTTTCTATTAAAATATAATTGGATGTTTTTGATTAGTTTGTTGAGCTCAACAAATTGATCCTTAGTTAGCTTAAACACAAATTTGAACGTCCTCAAAAACATTTCAAGTGTCTTTTCAATCCATTTTTCGTTTAGGTCTCGGGATTAGATCATAATTTTGAGTTTTTTGTAGAAATTATACAAGCTTGTTGAAAATTTGTTTTCAATAGTTTTTTTAGAGTTTTTCTAGAAATCTTAAAAGCTCTCTTAAGGGAATTGCTTATTCTTGTAGTTGTTGATTGTTAAAAAGCAAAGGGATTTTCTGTGAGTGTCATTAGTAGTCTCGTTTTTAAAAAGTTCTTTGGAAAAGACAAAAAACAGTTTCCTTTCAATTGTATGTTAAGATAAAGATTTGATTTGCCAAGCATTGCATTTTCGACTCTTCCTTAGCTAGATATTCATTGAAAAGGAAAAGGAATTGTTATCATCTTAGGGAATTGTTATCATCTTAGGTGCATTTTTAGTGTTTTGGAGTCGAGTCTTCATACCACAAAGTTTCATCTCCGCACCCATTGACTTAAGGAACAAACAATAAAATTAACGCTTAATTAAAATCAATCTAGCAACCATTTATTTTCTAAGACTCTTTTCACCAACATAGCTTAGGCTAGTATCTTGGAGTAGGGAGTAATTAACTCTCCAAGGTAGTTTAAACAAACAAGTAGTCGATCTTGCGGTAGGAAGAAAATCCAATTGTTACATCTATGCTCTGGGAAAGCTCCTCTTAAAGGAGAAGCACGAGATCATATATGAACCAGTGTGGGAATCAATCCTTCCTTATTGGGAATGTTAGAAGATATTCACGTATTAAAAATGGTAAACCTCGAATTAACCATTGTCGAGGAGCTTGGGGTCACTCGTTGGTAAACCTTGGATTATGTCAAGGAGCCTTCAAAGGGATTGAGCTTGTTACTCTGCCCTTGCGTACGTATTGGATCGTAGATTGTTCCCCCAGGTATATTTGTTTCTGTTGGTGACCTTAGTGACCATAATCTTTAGGATTCTTTCCTAGGTGATGGTGGAGGGAAGATCCCACTGTACCTGGAGCAGACATCGACTAGACTCACTTGGACTCTCTGGGAGGTTATCTTCACTCGAGACGGTTATAGTGGAGAAACTTGTGCCAGTCTGTTTCATTAAGCAGGTTGTCAGGGTAATTGTTCCAACCGCCATTTCTGTATTGAACTCTGCGACGTTGGATTTCATCACCAACTAGTGTTTTCAATCCGGAAAGATATTGTTTGTGTGTGGTTTGATCCTAGATTTGTTAGCTATGTGCTTCAAATTGTTTGGTTCTTTAGAGACTTTAGGTGTTTTTCTTGAGATTTTTCTTTATTTTCGTGTGAAGTAATTAGACTAATCGTGGCTGAATTACCAAGACAATCCCATCAACTTCGGGGGCAGCCTCCCGAATTTACACCAAGTCAACTAGAAGGGCTGCGCGCCCTTGTCACACCTAGTGAAAGTAGGTTTGGGTCGCCGGAGGCCGGAGAGTCTCCGTTGATTGTACATCCTGATTATATAGTGCAAGCAACAGAACATATTTCTGAACCAATTTCATTTTCTCAGGTTACTGGTAGTATCACTCCTACTAGCTCGGTAGCCGAAGAACCTGAAATCTCTGAACCTGAAACTGAAATTGCTGCTACTCCATCTTCAGGATTTGCTTCTCTTGTTTCTAGTGGTCCTAGTTCACCTAGAGTAGAAAATATTTTCACTGAGAATCTTCCTTCTGGACTCATTTCCATTGAAGAAATTGTAAGCTCAAGTCCAGACAAAGGTATAAGCATCCCTGAAAATCAACTGACTATTGAACTTAGGGAGCGTGAATCTATTTTCTTCAATCCCATTAGAGGTGACGCTTGGTATATTTCGTTGACCAATTTCTTAGAAAATCCAGGTCTCGCATCTTCACCACCTCGATTTCCTTTTCATCCAACACCCAGAGGTTATTATCCTCCCTTGAATATGTCGACACAGTCATCCTTGTTTACTCAAACGCCAGAAACCTTTTTACATGCAGTCCTTCTATTCCTCCTGGGTATCAGTCTGTATCTGGTATGTTTTGAGGAGCTTCTCCTCGACCCATCGATTATGTCGTATCTCCTGGTCATAACGGAACTAAACCGTTAAGTGTTGAACAGATTCTTATGATGTCTTGTACTACTCCTAATCCGCAACCTCAAGGTAGTTCAATATTGTCTAGGGGGCAGCCGTAACGTACTCCAATACCGCCTGGGGGGCAACCCCAAGGCAGTCCATTACCGCCTGGGGGGCAACCTCAAGGACAGTATGTTCCTACAAGACAATATTTTCCTTAAGGTCAACCCCGATACCAATATGTACCTCAAGTTCAACCCCAGTATCAATATACACCTCAAGGTCAATACCAGCCTCAAGGCCAGTACCAACCGCAAGGTCAGTACCAACCCCAAGGTCAGTACCAACCTCAAGGCCAATATCAACCTCAAGGTTTTCAACCACCTTCAGGTCAATCATTTGTTCAAGGACTCGGAGATATACCATATAATTATCAATCTTACACTCAACCTGGTTTTGGTCCTCAATACGTTGAACCTGTTATGGGTCCATACCGCGGAATGAACGTGGTGTGGATCAATAGACTCCACAACCCAGTGTGTAGTTGTCATCTCAATCTGGACAGTCTTTTGTTTCTAGTTCACCCCAGCAACCTGTCCAACCTACTACTCAAACTGCTACGCCTGGGGCAGTTCAACAGTCTGGGCCTAGTTTGCCACGAACTCCGTCCCAAACGTCTGCTGCAACTGTTACGGCTTCTGTTCAATCCACTCCACCTATTTCTGGAGTATCAATGGCTCCAATTTCTACTACTCCTGTATCAACTCCTCAGGCCTCTTTACCCCAGTCTGGACCTACAATCCAGACTCTGGTTTCTATGCCTACAGGACAACCTGGGCCTAGTACAGTTGTTACAAGTCAACCACAATTTACTTATCAACCGTACCAGGGATAGTACCAATATGGGCCCGCTGTGCAGAACCTGGCTTATCAATATCAACCGTACCCTGGGTATACATATCAGCAACCTCAACAACCCCAGTATGGTCTGGTTAATCCCGGTTTTCCAAGAGGATATAATATCCCAAATGCGAATCCGATACCAAGCTATCCTGGATATCCTCCTCCTGGGGCTGGTCTTATGACCCCAAGTTTTCGGGATCCAAACCATCAATTACCGTTTATAGCAACTTTGGATTTGCCTGACTTGTCGCGCCTTATGAACAATCCAATCAATTATCTTCCGTTTTGGTCGCCAATGCCGAATAAGTTGCCCAGTGATATACCAAAGTTTGAGGGGAAGCCAGGAGAAGATCCGTCCAATCATGTGATGACTTACCATCTCTGGTGTGCATCGAATTCCATTATAAATGATTCCATTCGTCTTCATCTTTTTTAGTGCACTTTGATTGGCCTTGCAGCCAAGTGTTACATTGAGTTGCCACGAGGCTCTTTTTATAATTTTAGTCAGTTAGCCACTTCCTTCCTTACTCATTTTCAGCTGCCATTCTGATATGACAATGGCACGAAATTATTAACTTCGTTAAAGCAGTCAACGTCCACTTATATTTCGGATCATATTCATGAATGGCGACATTGACATCGTTTAGTGAAATTTTTTATCCCGAACCAAATTTTGGCAGAATGGTTTGTGAAATCATTATTACCCAAAATAACTGAAGTTGTCACTGTTAGGATATTCCGACACGTAGGAATAGTTAAGTATAACTTGGTCTAGTATAGAGTTAGGTAAAGTGTGTTTCTTTACTGTTGTACATTTTGTAACTTACAATCTGACGGTCACGATATGTAGTGATCCATTCTCTCCTCGGTATACCGACACTTGATCCGTGGCTTGACACCCGATTGGTCCATGAATTCTATTTAAAGCGCATGGAGGGTCATTTGTAGGTTAACCGTGCATGAGAGAAGCTTATGTAAATTTTCATTCTTTATTAATAAATTGCCTGTAGTAGCCACGTTGGCGCAGGCCGTGGACTGTTTCCCTCTCTGAGGGTTTACCACGTCAAAATACTGGTGTATTGATCTGTGATCTATTTGTGAGCAGTGTCCTTTTGGTGTTATGTCTGAGGATCTTACCCTGTAAATTCCTACATGTTATCAGAGCTATTTGAGGACCGCGTCCGTTGGTGATCCAAATCTGAGCCGATAGAACTGCATGCGGCTGTTGTTTTCTAGATCTACTGTTTCTGACTGCTTTCGGGCCGAGAGGACTGCTCTGTTGTGTTCGGAGCATCTGTTCCAGTGAGGAACCCCTTTTTTTTCATGCGAAAAGGTTTCCGGTAGCCCTATCTGCGTCATTTTTAAGATCTGGAGGTATACAGTCTTTATTTGCAGTTACTGTTATTTTCTCTCTGCTTATTTCGGTTTCGATTTATTTAGCTTTTTTTTAACCGGATCTATACCTTTCATTTCTGCGTATGCTCTTTGCCCTGCGACTCTGTGCGATCTGGGCAAATCAGAAACAGAAAGGAAGGATTTTTTTCTCATGCGTATGCTCTTTTCCCTGCACCTTAGTGTGATCTCGGAAAATCAGAAACATTGAGAAAAATATTTAGTTTTTCGGCTAAAGCTAATTTTTTTTAAATATTTAGTTTTTTTGGGTAAAGCTAACTTCGAGCCATAAGGTTCGTTTTTCTTTGCATGTCCGTGTTGGGTTTTGTGTTTTGTGTTTTGTAGGGAAAAAGAGGGTTCTCAAGGCAAGCA
>APFE030856530.1:0-16755 GCA_000404065.3 Pinus taeda
TAAGAAAGTAAAGAATGAGTCTCATGATTGGAAAGAAGTATTAATGATGTATGAGGCAAAATCACAACCTACTCAAAAAGCCAATAGAGATCCCAATTGGACTGTTGAACAAATCAGTCTACATGAAGAATTGTTAAAATGTTGCTCTAACAACCCTCAGGCATTTTGGACTACAGAAAGTCCACATCAAGAAATAATAACACTGCATGACAATGGGGTAACCGGTAAATTGATATCATGCACCCCTGCTGAAGAAAGAGAAATGAGAAAGCAGATTCAAGAATTGCTAGATCTTCAGCTGATTGAAAGAAGTGAATCCCATTACTCATGTTCTGCATTTCTTGTCAGAAATCATTCAGAAATTGTTCGTGGTAAGGATAGAATGGTTATTAACTACAAACCATTGAATGCAATAACCAAAATCTTTAATTATCTGATGCCTAGACAAGAAACCATTATGCAGAAAATTCAAGGAAGTAAAATTTTTAGCAAATTTGATATGAAATCAGGCTATTATCAGATACAGATTGCAGAAGAAGATCGCCACAAGACTGCTTTCACATGTCCTGCAGGTTTCTTCCAGTGGAAAGTCGTTCCTTTCGGTTTGAAGAATGCTCCTGCCTTCTTCCAACGAAGAATGGATCATATCTTCAGTAAATATGATTTTATAGTTGTCTATATTGATGATATTCTTGTATATAGCTCAGATTTAGAATCTCATTTCAAACATTTGCAAATTTTTCTTGAAGAAGCAAAGGCACATGGTCCTGAGTCGGTAATCTATAGACAGAGCCTAGAGAAAGCTAGGCAGCATTCGAAAAGCATCTCTGTTATACATTGTGATGATTAGATAAACGCTTTCTTTAGTCAATCTCTGGTTTAGATCATCAGTATGGCTCATTTCTTACGATCATTCTCGTCGATTGATAGAAAAGTAATTACTGAAGTTTCGTCTCAATCTGTTGAGAATGAGTTAAATGAAAATGAAAATCATGAGATAGTAGAAGACCCATCCAAATGGACTCCTCCTGCTTTGCAGGCTACTGACATTTATAAGCTCCCCATGACTTTTGTTTTAAAACGAAAAAACTTTCTGAAAGAGGTAGAGATAACTATAAAGATCTCTGGTCCGTCTACCCAAATTTTGGCCTTAAACTTGTTTTCTGATGATGAAATTAAGTATGCTAAAGAAGGAAAATACTATTATCTTCATTTTGGGGGTATAAGGATAGGACTTGCTCCTCTGTTTCGACATGGAATAAACACTCCTTGTATTGCTGAATTTTTTGATACCCGTCATCAAAATTATGATCATGCTAGGATTGGAACTATTATGGGAAACTTAGCCACAGGTTGTCAATATGGAACAATATATCCTGATTATGCCATCAGCCTGAATGATGTACATTTAAAAGATTGTTGGAAACTGTTAACTGGGGTTCAAGGGATAAATATGGCAGAAGAAAGTGAATATCTTTCTATAATTGGGCAAGCTTCATTTCAGCTTACAAATACTGCACACCCAAAGTTGAAACAGCCTGTTTTGAAAGATTGTGTCACTGTTGGCCTATCTAATGCTCAAGTAGAAGGTGTTTTGTATGATCCTGCTGAATTACCCGGAAATTGGTATTTCCAATATAAATCCATAGCTGATGAGAAAAAGCCTGAACTAAAAGTAAAACGAGTTACTATTGACAATGGCCAAGTTAAACTGATTCCTCCAAAGCCACAAGTATCTCGTCCGATCGCTAGGCAGAAAAGATATGTATTTCCTGTTGCTCCAACTGATGTTGCTTCTAGCAGTCATAATTTACCCAGTTTCCAAGAAGTCGGTCAGACTGAGCCTGTATTATCTTCCAATGAATTGTATATACCAGAATCAAAGCCTTTTTTACCCACTGTAAATAAGATGCATCGCATAGGTTATTTCCCTCCTGTTGAAGAATGGCAGTTTGCCAATCGGCGATATGTCAAAGGTGGCAAGTGGCCTCCTCGTACCAAATTTTGTACTACTTCTTCATCTTCTCGACAACCACCCACCCGTGCAGATTGTGCTCCATTAATAGAACATAATGCACAAAATACAAATGATCTTGATCAGGTATATCAAATCGGCAATTATTTAACCACATGGTGTGCTCATGCCGAAGAAGTTTTAGATGATTTGGGAAGTCAAAGTGAACTAATTTTAGCAAATCTGAAACTCCTACAAGAAGAACAAACAGCTGATCAGCAGCGCAGAGAAGAAAAAGAAAGAAGAAGAAGAGAGAAAAAGAAGAAAGAATCGCAGCCTCCAAAGTTTTCTAGAACTATGGAAATCCCTCAGAAATGGGAAACTAGTGATTCTCAAGAAGAAATAGCTGAGTCCAGTAACAGCCAAGTCAGTTTTAAACGAGAAAAGCCAGTGTCAACTTTAGCTTTCAAAAACAAAAATGAATTGGCTACTTTTGAGAATGCTGCCACTTTATTTCCATCATTTATAATGCCTTCTTTGCAGAAAGCTAACATGCATAAAGAACCAAAATATCCAAGATTAGAAGAAGATTTGTTTGCTGCTAATTCATCTGGGTATGTTTTGGATCTAGATAAGTCAAAAAATCCAGCTGAATCAATCAGAATATGGATTGGTGCTTTATACCAGATGCAAGTAGTATCTAAGTTGGATAATTTCTCAATATTCTTGTTAGCAGAAAAACGAATGGCAGGTATTGTGTGGGATTGGTGGTTCTCAGCTACCCCCGAAGAAAGACAGAATGTAGCACTAGCAGGTCTAGCTACATTAGAAGTTTTGTTACTTACCCAATTTGTTCCTGAACCTACAGATGAGTTAAAGCAAATAATTACTGATCTAACTAGGATGGAGTTGAAAGATCTAAAAGATCTAGATCAGTTTGGGTCGGAATATATGGCTAAAGTCTTTAAAGCAAAAATGAATAATGACCCTACTCAAAAAATTGCTTTCTTATCAAAACTACCTGGAAATTTAGGAGACATGATAATGAAAGATATAGAAGTTCAGAACAAAAAGATTGAACAAATCTATTGGATAGATCTCCTATTCAGGTGTCAGGAAAAAGTCAAATATTTATGTTGGCAAAAATAGGTTCATAATGTTTCTCCCAATCTGAATGTATGTCGCTCTGTATTACCCTGGACTCCTTTCAAGAAAAGAAAAGCTAAGAAATATGGTAAATACAGACCAAAAAGAGTTGCAAACCCAAGAAGACCATTCAGAAAATTTAGATATGTTAAAAAGAGGAAACAGCCAAAAAGAGATAATGCTTGCTTTATCTGTAAGCAAGAAGGACATTTCGCTAGAAAATGCCCCAGGAGTTCCTCAAATAAATTGAAATCCTGTTTTGAGATTGATGAATTTGCAGATAATTGGTCAGTAGGTGATTCAAATGATGAAGTATCCGATGTATACATTTTGACTGATGCTTCACTTTCTGATACTGAATCTCTTGATGAAATCAGCCAAAAGATGAATGTTTGTTCTTCTGGTTTTGGAAATGAACATAGTGACTATGAATGGGAAGAAGAACATCATTATAGTGATGAAACTGAAACAGATGATTATACAGAAGAATACTCAGATAATTCTTCTGAAGAAACTGTTACTCCCGAAGAATTAAAGGACTCATTCCCCCGTTTTCATTCCTTGCCTCCACAACCACTTGTGAGTTCTTTGTGTCCATATCCTAAAACAGTTGTTTCTTCATCATCATCACTTCCTATAAATAATACTGCTCTAGATGAAGAAAATGCTTTTCTGAAAAAGATAGTCAAATCCAGTAATCTGTTGTACATTCCTGTTGAAGTTCAAGTCCGTGGTGAATGGATCAGTGTTGATGCTTTTATTGACACTGGTGGTTCAAATAATCTTGCACGCCCATCTCTTTTTAAAGGGTTATGGAAGCCTCTGCAGCATATTCTTGTTTCAGAAACAATTGGTGGATCAGTTAACCTTACCCACTATGTAGATAACATTCCTTTGAAACTTGGGGGGGTTACCATCAAAATCTCTGCTATCCAGCATTATGATGCTTCTGCAAGTCTATTTTTAGGAATGCCATTTATTAATTCAGTACTGCCTGTAACAATAAGTGAAGATAAAATCATCTGCAATGTTAAAAAGAAAGCAGTTGTTGTTCCAAGACTAACAATGGAAAACTCAGAAGCCAGAAAAGAGCAGAGTCAAAAGAAGGTAGGTTCTAAGAAAGTAAAGAATGAGTCTCATGATTGGAAAGAAGTATTAATGATGTATGAGGCAAAATCACAACCTACTCAAAAAGCCAATAGAGATCCCAATTGGACTGTTGAACAAATCAGTCTACATGAAGAATTGTTAAAATGTTGCTCTAACAACCCTCAGGCATTTTGGACTACAGAAAGTCCACATCAAGAAATAATAACACTGCATGACAATGGGGTAACCGGTAAATTGATACCATGCACCCCTGCTGAAGAAAGAGAAATGAGAAAGCAGATTCAAGAATTGCTAGATCTTCAGCTGATTGAAAGAAGTGAATCCCATTACTCATGTTCTGCATTTCTTGTCAGAAATCATTCAGAAATTGTTCGTGGTAAGGATAGAATGGTTATTAACTACAAACCATTGAATGCAATAACCAAAAGCTTTAATTATCCGATGCCTAGACAAGAAACCATTATGCAGAAAATTCAAGGAAGTAAAATTTTTAGCAAATTTGATATGAAATCAGGCTATTATCAGATACAGATTGCAGAAGAAGATCGCCACAAGACTGCTTTCACATGTCCTGCAGGTTTCTTCCAGTGGAAAGTCGTTCCTTTCAGTTTGAAGAATGCTCCTGCCTTCTTCCAACGAAGAATGGATCATATCTTCAGTAAATATGATTTTATAGTTGTCTATATTGATGATATTCTTGTATATAGCTCAGATTTAGAATCTCATTTGAAACATTTGCAAATTTTTCTTGAAGAAGCAAAGGCACATGGTCTTGTTTTATCTGAGAAGAAAATGATACTCTTTCAAGAAAATATTGATTTTCTTGGAATTCATATCAGCAATGGGAAAATTCAGATGCAGCCGCATGTTTTGACAAAGTTGTCTGAATTCCCTGATCGCCTAGTAGATAAACACATGATTCAGAGATTTATAGGGATTTTGAATTATGTACATAAATATATCCCTAATCTTTCAGAAAAAACTGCTCCAATTCGACAGTATATTAATGGTGGCTGGTTAGATGAAGCTACTAAAGAAGTTCAATTACTAAAGAAAGAATGCCAGAGTTTGCCTGCATTAAAACCGCCAGGTAATGGATTTCTAATTCTACAAACAGATGCTTCAGATAATTTTTGGTCAGCTACACTTCTTGAAAGAATAAAAGTTGATGAAGAAATTGAAGAAGTTCTTTGTGCATATGCCTCAGGAGAATTTCAGAAACATCAAAAAGGTTATTTTCCTGCAGAGAAAGAAACCCTAGCCATTTTCAATGGGATCCAGAAATTTGAAATTTATTTGGCCCCTGCAAAATTCTTAATTCGTACTGATTCCATGAACTTTAAATACTTCCTGACTGCAAAGATTTCCAAACAGTTGGCTCGCGGGAGGTTACTAGCGTGGCAGATATGGTTTCAGATGTATGAGTTTGATGTCGAATGGATCCCAGGAAATTCTAACTTTTTGGCAGATGCCCTGACCAGAGAAATGAACAAGGTTCATGTACATAAACAAAGTATGTTTGATATTAAGGGTAAAACTGCTACTGATGATAATTTTGACACTTTTGTACATCGTTTTAAAATTTTAGAATTCTTGTTATTTGATATCACTGAACAAATCAAAAAAGTTGTTGGGTTGAGACTAAGGAGAAATCAATGGATTCAACGATGCCAGGCATGGCAACACAAAAATGTTGGTGTTTTTCTAAATCTGGATGATGAATTGGTCAAAGTTTATCCTATGCCAAATATGAAGGTGAAAGTTTATTTCAAGCTACTTGATGATACCTGGTCTAGGCACTATACACCCGAAATGATAAAGGTATTGAAGACCTTAAATTATTATCACATAATTGGTGGGATTGATTTCTCTGTTGCTGTGTATGTCTCTTCAAAAATGCTAGATCTTGAAGAAATCAACATGAATGGACTTGTTGAAAGATTTTTAAGATCATTAAGAATTCCTGATATGTTTGAAGAATTGGATGCAGCCTTTTTGCAAAGAATCGATGATTGAAAATGGCAATGACTATGGCCAAGGTTGTACTGGTAAGCGTATGCCTTCTGGTGGCAATAATGACTGCAATGGGCTGCAGTGTGCAAACAATACTTGACCTGTAAAAACACACAGCAATTGGCTGAGGGGATATGCTTGTGTTGCGGATTTCAATATTGTCAGTGGTTCTTCTTACTCTCCTTCTATTCTGCCTACTCTTTGCCAAGCCACTTAGACAGTTTGTGCAAGATAGTTCCACAACTGGTCGTTTTCGTCTCACAACCCTTGGTCGCTTTTTTCTATTAGGGTTAGTTTTTTTTATTATTTTCATTATTAGTTTTGTTTTGAATAAATAAATAAAAAAAATCGACATAAATAATAAATTAAAAACTTTTGGATTTTTTAATTTGTTATTTATTAAAAAATGATAAATAAATATATAAATAAATAATTAAAATAATAATAAAATAAAATTGCCCTCATTCATTTTATAAACTAACTACTTGTTCCCTAACAAATAAAAAGCCTTTTCAACTATTTTAAATCACTTTTCCTGCAAACCAATAAAAACATTTGGAAAAAGTATTGCACAATCAATGAGTACATTGCATGGGGACATGCAATATTTCTAGTTGGGGGGAAATAAAAGTATGTTGGAATTTATCATTTATTTTGTGGGAAAGAGTTAGGATGCATATACTAACAAGTGAAATGAGATTGGTGTTATGTGTAGGTCAAAGAGAAGCTTATGTAGAAAGCTCAACATTACGATCGACACCCTTTTCATCCACAATTAGAGTAACTTTGAAAAATAATTAAAAAAATGGACATTTCATAAATTCTTGAAAATAAGCTAATTTGTTTTTGAGTCACTTCATACAGGAATGCGCGATGGAGATGGCACACAAAGGTGACAATTTTTATGCAAGAATGGTGCTAAGTTTTTTAGAGTTGAAGACAATCTAATGCAAAAGTGATTTTTCGAAATCACAATGAAACATGCGTCATTGGATGCTTGAAGGAATTAATTCTTCACAACACATATCATGACATTTTCCACTACAAAAAAATCCTTTTGCATTGTGATTACTCACCTTTTTCCTTCCAAACGCCTAGATCATCCTTGTGTTAAAGCCCATTTTCCATTACCTTATCTTTCACGACTTCATGCACGCCTATTTTTTTGAATCACATACATTCCTTTATCCTTTTCAATTTATGGCCTTCTAGTTTTCCTTCTGAATAAAACTCATTCCTTTTCCATGATTACATTGCCTTGTTTTTTTCGCCATGCTGATCCACACTGCTTGTCCGTGAGTTCTTTCCATTTATAGTCCTACCAAATCTTTTTGTACAAACTCGCGTTGACTAATGTGGGATTCCTTAAGGCCCACCTTTCAACAAGTCTTGCCCCATCGACATCAGCACCTTATCTGGGAAATAGACTAGAGTTCCTTTTGGGTACCTTGAGACTTGCATGCCTCAATGGCAAGTTTTCTCGCTGACAATCATGGGAATACATAAATGTCCCTTGATCGTCAGATCTTGCAAATGGCTCAACGTCAACACCTCTATTCGCATTCGCAAGATGTACCCGCGTACCTTGGCAGTCATTGACATCAATGGTGAGTTTCCCTCGCATTGGTTAACAGCATGCATTATTGGCCGGTAATCCAATGATCTCTTTTCATGCTCGAAAACAACACATTCTTTCACATGATTAGACCTGTACCATCAGTTTTGTAGCAGACGAAGACTATACACTTTTTCATGACTCCCTCAGCAGTTACAGCAGCATGAGTTCTGATCTATGAGAGTACCACAGTTCCACTTTCAGCATTTATCTTTTCCATGATTCAACATCAGCAGTTTAGATTCCTTCATTTCCCAGGATCCAGTTACAACAACATCAGTCACATTTTCCTGATCCAGCAGCAACAGTAGCTACATTCCTATTGCATAGTTCATCATTCTTGGGTAAGTAGAGGTATGTTGTTTTCTAATCTTTAATCATGCAATTCCTTATATGCTAACTTGAATATTTTGGAAAATTCCTTCACCATGCTACATTTCCTTTTCCATGACCTACACTATGTTGCATGAGGACATGCAATAACTTCAGTTGGAGGGGGGGTGGGGAAGCTATATTCGCTACATATTCACTAACCATGATTCCATTTTTCCACCACTATCACTCCATTTTTTTTTATCTCATTTACCATTCACCAACATTTCTTTTCCAATGATACTTTGTTGCACTTTGCTTCATACGCATTGATATACGTATTGGCATGTTTCATGAATATTACAAAAGGGCTTTCTTATGCAAAGTGATTTTTTCTTATGCACATTTATAGCTTATGATTTCCAATGAGTTTTTACATTATTGCAGCAAGAGAACAGAAAACGAAATGAATGTTGTTAACACAAGAACCAACATTCTTTGTATTCATGGTTGTCACACAAGAACCAGCCATAAGCAAATATAAGTTGTTACTCATGTCTTTCATCCTGGAAACATTCATTATTAAAAAGACATCATCATGTAAAGCCAAAGTTCAGATGCCAAATGTTCTTAAAGAGACACATGCATGGTTGCATGAGGACATGCAACAAGTTCAGTTGGGGAGGATTTTGGGACTCGGAAATGTCATATTTTCATCCACCTTTTTCTTCACTATTCCTTACATTTCATCATCCCATTAACCTTTTATCATATCATTTTCATAAATACATTTGGGTTTCACCTTCTTATTTTCCATTTTATTAATCAGCCACCTAATAAGAAAAACTAAAACCTAGCTAGTCTAAAACCCTAAATCCTAATTTAACCAAAGTATAGGTCAGGTTATGTGAAATCAAACTTCCAATGCAGCCACCACAATAGTTCCCAACCTGGAAAAACAAAGATGATAGAAATTAGAATTTTTGGAAAGAGTTTTGCAAAACATAACATGTTTACCTGTAAAACATGCACAACAGCAAGAACATCTCATCCACCTATAGGGAAATGTGTTAGAGAATACCTGTCAAGGCAAACTGGGACCCTTGTCAGTTGTAACTGAGATCCCTGACGATTCAAACATAGAAACCCCAATTTTAGAAACCTTAGTTTGAAATTGTTCATGGACTTCATCAAGGACGTGAGAATCTGACATAACCATTAGCAGACATTGAAGTGCCTCATTGTCCTAGCCAACTTTTGAACCTTCAAATGACATGCCATCCAATATTGGTAGCTTCACAAGATCAATATGTGAGTTCATATGGTTATCATTGGTTGTGACCAAACAACTATCAGTGAAAATATTTTGGATTGGATCCATTGCCTAAAAATTAATAGAATGGTAGCTCGACAAATGATATTCTTTAGATTCCAAAGAATGAACTGAATCAACCACAAGAGTATCAAACGAAGGGGAGATCAGGTGATTGGCACCCTCCCATTTAGGATATTGTAAGGTATCATTTGATTGCGTATGTTGACAGACTATATTGGTTGGGAGACAATAAAAAATATTTGAGACAATGGCCAGAGCACTCCCCTTAGCAAACAAAATAGGATAAAGAGGTTGATGCACCTTAGTTGAAAGGTGATAGAAATATTTTCTCAAAGAGACATTGCTCCAATCAGAGGGCTTCCAAGATGAGCTCGCATCCAGTGAGAAACTGTTGTGAGGAGCGTGATGTGTAGAAACCCTAATTCGACTTGGTTCAAGGGTCTCATCGGGAACGTGGGAACCTAACATAACCATCAGAAAAAGCTAAAGTGCCTCAACTTCTTGATAAGTCCCTAAACATTCGAAAGGTGTGTCATAAAATTCCGGGGGCTCCGTAGGATCAACAACTGCAAAAGTAGGAGAATCACCAAAGGTGTGAGTGAATATATTTCCAGAAAAATTAGGATTGTTGAAAAAGGGAGTAATGAGAGACCCAACTTGAGTTGGGAAAGATGCAGGGCCCTCTTCCTCACTTGTTGAAGGCTACAAGTGGCAAAGATTCAGTGTAAGGGATTTAGACTCTACATCCTTTGACTGTAAAACCTCGCCCCCATGCACATTATTACAAGTAGTGCGAGTGAGATAAGGATATGAATTATCTGAAGGAACTGCTAGTGCAGTAGACCCATAGAATAAATCAAGGTAGGATGGATGTACAGTGTCAGATGAAGGAACACCAATCGGACCCAGACTCACATCCTGCCCATTTAGATTTGCCAAAGAGAAAGACAAATTTAAAGGCCTGATATTCTCTGTGGATTTGATAAGGCATTCAGCATTACTTGAGACAAGACCAATGCCATCATGCATAGTTGAATGAGATCTCGGGATATAGTGTGACGTATGTTGAATGGAATCGATCGGAATAGATACTATGTGATTTTTAGATTCTAAACCAAAAATAATGTATGAGGGATTTAGAGACGATACCATCAAATCCATTTCCCAGAAAGCACTGTTCATCATTTGAACCATTTACAGTCACAATATTATTTTGTAATAAGTCAAAAGGGGGATGAGAAATCCCACAAACAGTAATCTCTTGCATAAGGGTTTGAGGTTGTTCCATATGCAAAGAGATAGGCCAAACAAAATTACGGGAATAATCTAGACACTTTGTAATATGCAAATTATGAGGATACTCATGTGGAACAGGACTTGTTTCTAATTGAAAATGTTGTAAAGAAATGAGAACCAATCATTTGAAATTTATATTCAAATACACCCAGTCAATATCACTTTCAGGAAATTCAAAGCAAAGATGCACAAATCTTAAAGAAAAACCCTCTAAAGATTCCTTATCTTTCATTGTAAGCTCATTTATTCTCTTAATACATCTTGAAAATTGTACCTATCAAATCCTTGTTGGAGATTACCGACAAGTTGCTCGAACAAATGAATGGGTGCTGCTAGCAACGTATGGCACCATTGCTTGGCACAACCTTCAAGGGGGAGGGAGAGAAATGCACAAGAAAAATCTTCATCGTCAATATCAAAAGATTCACAAAACTCGAGGAAATTATAAATGTGCTCGTATAAGGTTGTTCCATCCTCACCATCAAACTTTAACTCAGACAAGTGATGGAGCTGCTCTTGGGGGATGGAAAATCAGAAAATAGACAAACCAGATAAACACCCTGGGGACAAGATTTTTGTTAGAGCCATTAACAAATATGAGACTAAACTGCAGGCTCCAAGGGCTTAGCTTTTCAACTAGCCCTCCTTCTAGCACCAAATCTGTTGATGACATCAAATTCTCTGCCAACAGCAAGGGGGACCTCCTCGGTGTAAGTTCCCAACTAGAGCTTGCACCGTTTGTGATAGGGGTCCCTTCTAGTATGTAGGCCCAATTGCCGTTCAATTTTTTTGAGCTTTCTTCGGAAGGAGGCAAAATATAAACTCAATTGAAAGCATGTACCTTAATAAATACAAGGAAATAATTGACAAATATTTTATGCCACATAAACCATGAATAGCCAGACTATAAACAACATAAATCTTATGTAAAGTTACTGTTAGTGGGCTTCAAATAAGACTCATGTTTGCCCAGATTAAATGCTTAGTAATTGTACATTAGTTCACAATGATCAAACACTTATGAGCATAAACAAAGGTGTAGTCAAATGGATTATACCAATACCAAAGAAACAATTCACCGACATGAGCATAGAGTTAGTGAATCAAATACCATTCATATGAAGCAACACAAGGTTGGAGTATGTGATAGCATATGAGGAAACTACACATCAAAGAGCTTTCAGGAACATCCAATCCATCAAGAGAATAAAATACTCATGGCATTAGAACATAAAATATCTGAAGAATCCAATAGTGGAAACGTACAAATACTCCTTGTATCAATTAGAAGGACATAAATCCTCTTAAGTAATGTATGTATATCTCCAAAAGAGTCCTTCTCAAAAGCCCCTCGCCCCCCCATCTACAAATGAGACATGAGGGTATATTTATAAGATAAGAGTGACTCTTGGCCTACCCTTGACACTTGAACTTCCTCATGACTCTTCATCTACCTAGTGACTCTTGGTATTCCACATGACCTTTCATATTCACAAACATGTTCTACGCTACTCCAGAATATGGCGATATCTCTTTACCTTCCTTCTGCCTTGGAGCTTGCTTGACTTCAATATTTTTTGTTGACCAAGATCATGCATTTATGCAACAATGATCCTTTGGGTCATTTTAGAAACAAATAGGCTCAAGTGTCTGCATAAATGATAGGGACTTGCCTTCACCACTTCAATCCTACACATGTAAAAAATCATAAAATAATCATCAAGAAAAAATGTACTTTGATGAAATATAAGATATAAATATCACAATTAATATGAGCCAGAATTTGTAGCCTTGACATCTCTTGCAATTTCATGGTCATAAATCTATGCGTTGATATGTTCCATGTCTTGGTATCAATCATTTCTTTCCTTGAGTGGTTAGATTATCATTGTTATATCACCTTTCACACTCCTTTTCATCCTCGTTGTACATGTTGGGTATTGTTGCATTGTGTTGTTTTTAAACATTTGCAAAGGTACTAAGTAAATGGCCAGTTGAGCCCTATATTTATAGTCTTAGGTCATGCATGTGGGGTCACATGGGTTGCAGGGCCTGACATAGGTTAGTGTGTGACCTTTGTGACCCATGCGACCTATGCGACCTGTGAAACCTTTGCGACCTATGTTATCTATGTGACCTATGCAACCTTTGTGACCTGTGCGACCTTGCAACTTGTGCCACCTATGCGACCTTTTCAAGTCAAGGAGTCACATAGTGTTGGGTAGCGAAGGCCCCGTGTAACAGTTTTGGGGCTCAAAACCTACAATTTTGGGTAAAAGCATGGTCAAGGCTCCGCGAGGTGCACGGAGCAAAAATGGTAACAAGAGAAGTCAAGGGTTGTTTGCCCAAAAATAATGTAAGAAAATAGAAAGTGAGTTGCCCTACCCATGCTTTGCAGACCATGGAAATGTATAAATAGAGCAAGGCTCTAGAGGTAGATTCAGTTTTTAGTTCTTGGTTTTGATCTTGAATGTATGGGTTTATGAAGGCGATAGCAGATCTGAGTTTGTAAGTCCGAGTTGGGTTGGATAGTATTTGAGTAGGCTCTGCATCTGTGTGCACAAAGGCCTAGTAGAGTCCGCAGTTGTGTGTGCGAACCCTTGCAGCTGAGTGTGCAGGGCAGAAAGTGGATTGTACTGAACAAATATATCAATAAATCTAAGTTTGTTTTGGAATATTGTGGATCTGGTTAATTTCTGGTTTATATATTTGTTTTGATTTGTGCGCTTATGCTTATGTTCTGAACATTTATGGGTGTGTGTACTAGTTTTCTATATTAAATGTTTGGTTAAAGACTGTAAGAAGTAGATCTGATCTATAACAAACTCATTAAAGATAAGTATTAAGAAAGTGCCTTGTTTCGGATCTACACGGAATCAGAATGGCACGAGGCCATAGATCAGTTTGCGAACCTTCCAGAACTCATCTAGACATCCCAAGGGTGTGGAAACCTAGTTCCAGCAACCTCACCTGCTACCTCGGGTGAGACTTCAGTCTGCACTCTGTGGGTTGTTGCTGAAAGGGCCGGTAGCCCAAGATTTGTTTGGCTCATAATTCTTCTGAACTTGGGTCAGGCCCCTCTAAGCCAACACATAGTCGCACAAGGGACTGATGGTAATGTTGCGACTTTGTGACTTTATGACTCGGGAGGTCACGGGGTCACGAGGTCGCATGATAATTGAGTGGTTGAAGGTGTGACTATGTGACCTTGTGACCTATGCAACCTATGTGACCTATGCGACCTGCGACCTTTGTGACCTGTGCGACCTTTGTTACCTATGCAACCTATGCAACATGTGACCTATGTAACTTGCGACCTACGCAATCTTTGTGACCTTTGTGACCTATGCGACCTGCAACCTTTGAGACCTATGCGACATACGACCTTTGCGACTCGAAACTTTGTGGGATCACATGATAGTTGTGCAGTTGGAGGTGCGACTATGTGACCGGTGAAATCTTTGCAACCTTTGCGACCTATGCAACCTGTGTGACCTATGTGACCTGTGACCTTGCGACCTGTGTCACTTGTATGATCTTCGCGACCTTTGCAACCTATGCAAAATGTGCAACCTTTGTGACCTATGCGACCTCTGTGACCTGCAACCTATGCGATCTTTGCAACCTTTGTGACCTATGTGACATTTGTGACCTATGTGACCTTCGACATATGCGACCTGTAACCTATGCGACCTATGACCTATGCGACCTGTGACCTATGCAACCTACGACTTGTGCGACTTTTGGGAGCTATGCAAATTTACGACTTACGTCACTTGGTTTGGCTTATGAAAGAGACATGAGTCTTTTCTATACCTTTCTAGGGTTTCCCATCTTCTGAATAGACTCTAAGGATGGTCGATAGCTACGGAAAAGGTGGAGATGCTCCAAAATTTAGAAGAGTTTGAAAATTTTAGAGGGGTTGCTGCAGTGGCTACAACACAATTTTTTCTTCTATGTTGAGTACCTTTAGGACTTGAGACCTATACACATTCTTGTTTATCAGTTTGGTTAGAGGGATAGAAATTTTGAGTTTAGCAAGTTCCTTCTCAATACTTAATGGTATTTGAGTTTTAAGCAAATTTGAGAAATCAGCTCTTTCAGCCACTGCCTTGGTGACAGGTTTAGTTCGTTGACTTGTACTTGGGATATCAATTTGGACGGTTTTAGTAGAAACATCAATGGTTCTCCTGTCAATATTCTCTATGTTCTTCTTTTCTGAACTGTTTAGACTTTTCTTAGAGCTTTCAGCTGTTTTCTTGAGATCAGGCTCAGTAGTGTTCTTTTGTTTGAGTTATCATTGTTTCTCCTACTTCTAAGATTATATTATCTGTGAAATTCTAATATGGAATTCTCAAATCCATGTTTATAGTCATCAAACGCTTCAGATTCCAACTCTGTTTGAGCTAAGAAGAACAGTTCATGTTCTTCTTGAGTAAGAAAAATAGAACTATCCTCATTTCTCCCCATTAAATTAATTTAATTTTACCCTACTTCTTCAATTACACCTACATCTTCATCAGCATGATTTTCTTGAAATGGAGGCCTAATTTGTTGATATGGACCTCTTTGATCTCTTTGTCTGATTTGTAGAGTGTTTCTTCTGGGATTTAATTTTCGGTTCTATGGAATAGGTTGTTTTTCCCTAGGGAAATTTCTCTCATTCAAACTTATCCTCTCCGTCATTCTTTCCATGGTCATTACTAAAGAATAAATATTAGCATCTGTTGCAGAAGTTGAAGCTTCTTCTCTTATTGTCACCCTTCTTTCATTTTCCATCCTAGCTCTTTTTCTTGTAAATTTGCTTCTACACTCACGACATCTCTTTGCATTGCTTCTAGTGTTGGAAAATTTCTTTCCATAAGCTTGTAGGACATATCTGTATCAAAGCCATTTGGGAACTTTATCAAGGCTAAATCTTGAGGTGGTTTAATATTTACAGGTATTGTATTATAGGTTTTATTAAATCGGGCACAATAGTCCTGAACACTTTCACCTACTTCCCTTTTAATATTTTCATATTCTGATAGAATCTATAGAGGGTTCTTTTTGACTTCCCATCTATTAAGAAAGGTTTGGAGGAATGCAGGGATATCATTTATACTATTTGCAGGCAAAGAACTAAAAAATTTCCAAACTTCTCCACCAAAACTTTGAGCAAACATTCTAAGATTAACACTTTCTTTGTCTATCTCTTGAAGGTCAAAACAATCATTCATTTTATCCACATTTTGTTGGGTAGTTAAAGGACTTGTCCCATCAAATAGTGTGATTTTAGATTGATTGTCTTGTGGCATATTTGCCAATGGTGCTGGCAACACCAAAGGAGCATACCTGGCTGCCATGATTGGTGGTGGTGGAGGGCCACTTGAAGGAAGTTGAACAATGGATGTGGTTGGACTAGTACTAGGTGGAAATGAAAGTGGAGGAATTTGAGTAACCTTATGTTGAAGGATAAAAGAAGGGGTGGGAATTATGGAGGTAGAAATACTTGGTGACCAAATATGTGCAGGTTGAGATGTGAGGGAAGAAGCTGTTATGTTTAAAGCAGTTAATTCTACTCAATTTTGAAGTAAGCATCATTGATTTCAAAGGTGAGATCTGTCACTAGATCTTGTAGAGTGTCAAAATGCTGTAAGAGTTGAAGATCTTATTCAGTTTGTGAAGAAATTTCTCTCACTGGGCTCTTTGGTAAGATTTATGGATCAAAGATAATGAGGTATTGTTATAGACATTTTTGGGAACTTCAACCCCAATCATAAATGTCCATAAACTAAGGGCTCCTAAGTCCCTAAAAGTGTTGCTTCACTGCCTAAAGGAACAAGGTCAGCTGATTACATCATCTCCCAGAAGTTCTCCACTAAAAACTGCTCAAAAATGGTCAAAACTGGACCATACTGAATACCCAGTGCAGAGGGTGCGATGCATATCACCTTCCCAGTGTAAAGGGTGCGATGCATACTAAATGGCCCC
>APFE030856539.1:0-10365 GCA_000404065.3 Pinus taeda
CCCCTCGAAGAGGCTGAATTCTAAGGCGTTGATCTATCTTTTCTATCTTTTCTTGAGCTGGTTTCATAACAACGGGGGGCAGACATAAGCTAATTTTGAGGAAATCAAGAAAGTTGACATGGAACATTTCAAGGACCTTTATCAAGAAGACCCCCAGAGAGATCTTGAAAGTGAGGAATTATTTCTATATAATGTCCATGCTTTGGTCACTGCATAGATGAATAATGGCTTGACCTCCCCTATGACGTCATATGAGACTAAATCAATTGTATTCTCTTTATCGCCCAATAAAGCCCCTGGCCCGGATGGTTTCTTAGCCAACTTCTATCAAAATTTTCGGGAGGTGATAAGGAAATACTTGTGTCGTATGATAGGATACTCTTTCAAGAGATTTATCATGGGGGAGGAATCAACTTAGCATTCTTAGCTTTAATCCCTAAGAAGTCCAACCCCTCCTCCTTCTCTAGATTTTTCCCAATCTCTCTATGAAATGTCTCATATAAGATCATCTTGAAGTTGCTTTTCTCTAGGCTCAAAACTCTTCTGCCCCTTTTGATCTTAGTCAACCAAGGAGATTTGTGTCGGGGAGGCAAATTTTTGATAATATAGTTTTGCTTCAAGAAGCTATTGATTCAAGTTGGAAAAGAGGGGATCAAGGAATGATAATAAAAATGAATATGGCAAATGCCTTTAATAGGGTTAGACATAGTTTCTCGATGAAAGTATGGAGAAATATGTGGTTTGATGAAACCTTTATAAATTGGATTTCCCTCTGCATCTCTTCCCCTTAGATCACCCCTCTCGTAAATGGTTCGGTGGCGGATATCTTTAAGGCCTCTAGGGGATTGCATCAAGGCTGCCCTCTCTCCCTTTTTCTCTACATAATTATGGCTAACTCGTTGAGTAGAAAATTGGAGAAAGAGCATGATTCCCACTTCCTTCCTATGACTAGATATAAAGAGAAGATCATAAGTATCAATCACAAACAATTTGCGGATGACACCATTATGCTAGGTGGTGCCTTAGTTTTGATATCTAGGCACTTCAAAGGAATCTAGATAAGTTTCTCAGATCCTCAAGAGGAGCCACAAATACAAAAAAAATCATAATATATATATATAAAATATATATATAATATATATATATTATAATATATTTGGAATATCTCCCCCCCAAAAATAAAAAATGATAGAAGAACTGATGGGTTTCAAAACTGTCCGAGATAAGAAATATTTCAGCTACTTAGGAGTTCAATCTTCCTAATAAGAGTGGCTCCCTATGCTTGGCAAAGGGACATTGACAATATCAAATCCAAAATTATGAATTGGGGAGGAATTTGGCTAAATAATGTGGGGAGGACTATCCTGGTTAAATCAGTGCTTTCAGCAATCCCTTTGTACCAATTCTCAGCTCTTCAGGCCCCCAAGTATGTTTTATATCATCTTAGAATTTATATAAGGAAATTTCCATGGGAGGGAGGAAAGAAATATAATAAAAAAATTCACCTAGTTAACTGGAAAACTATTAGAGTGCAAAAACAACATGGGGGGCTTGGCATGAGAGACCCCACTATGGTTAATATGGCTTTCAACAGTCCCTCTATACCAATTCTCAACTCTTCAGGCCCCTAAGAATGCTTTACATCATCTTGGAATTTAAATAAGGAAATTTCTATGGGAGGGAGGAAAGCAAGATAATAAAAAATTCCACCTAGTTAACTGGATAACTATCAAAGCGCCAAAATAGCATGGGGAGCTTGGCATCAGAGACCCCATTATGGTCAATATGGTCATGGGGGCCAAACTCTACTAGATCCAGATGACGAAGCCTGATCATTGGTGGGTGCAAGTAATGAGAGTAAAGTATTTACGACAACACAGTAACAGGGAAGATCGCATGGAAGCAACTCAGGGTTCTTCTATATGGAAACTAATGAGAACATCTTTGGATCTCATTTTGAATAATCTCTATAAAATTCTAGGTAAGGGTGCTTCAATTAACATTTGATCGGACTCAATCCTAGGGTTCCCTCCATTGGGCTTAGATCCCTCTCTCTTCTCCCTCAGGGATCATATGATGCAGAGTGGGGTGGTCCATTTAGACCAAATTTCCAATTGGGACCAAAAGGGTCTTTGGAGGGGGTGGAAAATGGAAAATATCCCGGCAAACTTGATCCCATTAAGAGATATTCTAATTAAGAAGCTAATTGGATGTGCCCCACTTATGCAATAAATGGAGGATAGGAAAGGGTGGAATAACTCCTCATTCTTGATCAAGGAAGGATACTCCCATCTTATTTTCAATGCCCAAATTCTCCCCACGTCCTCAATATGGAATAAAATTTGGAAAACCAATGTCTATCCTAAGGTAAATTTCTTTTGTTGGTTGTTAGCTCATAAATTTCTTTCGTTGGGATCCTAGAGATAAGCCCATTGTCTTTCAATTCCACATGAGGCTTCAACTCAAAAAATTATATAAATGGTGGCACAATGATCTTACCTTCTGCAATATGAAAGTGACCGACTTTATCCTAAAGGTCAGTGGAACAAGGACTCTTTGGCAGAGCCCGGGTAGTCAAGGGGTAATTCTGGCTATAGAAGGTAGCCCCTTCACACAGTTTGGAGAATGTCATCTTCTGGTGTTAGTGTCAATTACTGGTGAGGGTGTATATTTCTATTTGGTGGAGCATGCAGAGACAATTGTTAGTGAGTGGGATAAGTTCTTATATTATGTGTTCAATCAGAGTGTTGTTAGGTTCTCTACTCCTTCTGGTCAATTGAGTCACTGGGATAGATCGTAAAGAATTTCCATGAATCATCCCTCTAAGTCAATTCCAATGATGAATCATATTCTCCTAGATGATTCAGAATCTGGCTCTTGGGGTCGCCGACGCCCATGCTCAGGTAGGTTGGTGGGTCATTCAAAAAGGAAATGGGAGAAGTTCCCACCTCTGTTCTCTTTCTCCCCACCTAATTGTGGGTCTTGTTTTCATGAGCACTTCGCTCTACAAGTAGGCTTGGATGATCTACAATGGAGTCTTCACCAATAGCATGAGGAGGTATATGAAATGCAAGAGAGGCAAATTGAGAAGAACCAAAAGATATGTCAGTTGGAATATGAGATAGATGCTCTGCTTAATCAAATCGAGGATCTCCAAATTGAATTGGAAATGCATAACTCTCATACTACTGAAGAAACAACTGGAATTGACTTCAACTGACCAACTGCCCTTGATGACTAGTCTGCTTTTATGTCTGTTTTTTGATGTCCAACTTTATATGCATTTTGCTAATATGACAGTTCTATAAGGTTTATCCTAGTAGTCATGTAATAGATCAATCGTTTTTTGTAATGTTGGAAGGAAATTGGGCTTGGACAACCAATCTGCAAACAACAATGCCCATGTATGACAATGTACATGAAATGTAAATCTCCTGTCATTTTTGCCCCGTATGAGCATGAATTAATACCAATATAGTACTCTTTACTGTTAAAATAAATAAATGCCTTTTTACATTTTTTATGTTTGATTTTTTTATTTTTTTATTTTTTTTGTCTTTTTATATTTTGTTCTTTTTGTTTTTTTGGATCATGTATTTAAATTTTTTTATGTTTAAATAGATATTTTATTTACTTCTTTTTTTTAAACCTTTTTTTTTAGAAATTAATTTTTTCAATGTTTAAATTTTGTTTATTTTTTATTTAATGTTTTATATATATTTTATTTACCTGTTATTATTTTTTATACTTTTTGTGTTTTTTTGTTGAGTTTTGTTTTTGTCTTTGCTTTTCAATGTTTTATTTTTGTTTTGCTGTCGTTTTTAATTTTTAATTTATTTATATATTAATTATTATCCTATTTTATTTGTTTTGTCTCTGCATATCTGATCTCATTATGTGTCAATTTGATAGTTGATTTTAAAATTTTTGTTATAATATATCGAGTTTGCCCTCACAATGTGTCAATTCCATGGTTGGTCTTTAAGTTTTCATTATAATGGGTCGAGTTCTTCACACTACGTGGCAATTTGATTGTTGATTTTAAAATTTTTGTTGCAATGTTTCAAGTTGTCTAAAGCTCAGATTTGAAAATCGTTATACTTTTAGCATTTAAAAAGGAAATTACTCTTGGTATAATGACGCTTTCATTCATGTGTTCATTTTAAAAGTTTTTTTAGTTATAATTTTTTTTCTATAATGCCATGGTTGAAATATGTTGAAAACTTAAGGTTTTTCGTAGCCATGGTCTTTGGTTTTAATTCCATGGTTGAAAATTTGTCAAAATTTTAAGCTTTTTCTAAGTCATGATATTATATCTTTAATATTATGGTTGAAAACAATTATAAGTACTTTTTATCTAACACCATGGCTGAAAATTGTTCGAATTTTAAGGCTTTTTAGAGACGTGATATTTTATATTTAATGTCATGCTAAAAAATCATTAGAATTTTAAGGCTTTTTAGAGACGTGATATTTTATATTTAATGATATGCTTGAAAATTGTTGGAATTTTGTAGCTTTTTGGAGTCACGATATTTTATTTTTAACGTCAAATTAAAAAATGTTGAAAATTTACTCCAAAAAATAAAACAAACGTTATTTCAGCGTCAACACTTTGTTTTTAAGTTTTTTTTGCATAAAAAACATTGGTTTTCACTACCATTATTAAAAAATGTTGAAAATTTACCTCAATATTAAAAAAATAAATTAAAAATTGTTGATGCAACATCAACACTTTTCGTTTTTGGGGGGTTTTTGGCTAGAGTTCTCGTTTTGTGTTTGCAGTTCCCATTTGATAGTCTACTTTGTATGTAGCTTTGTGTTTCTATTTATATTTGTATTTCATTTTGTTCCTTCATAAATCTGGATCAATGGTATCAAAGTGATATGCTATTTCTCTATTTTTTTGTGCATGTCCCCAACGAGGTCGGGGTATAATGAGTTGGGACTTAAATTCGTTGAGACCTTGCAAGACTGTCCCTGCTAACACTAATGACTTCCCATGGTAGAAGAAAAGAAAGATGAGGGAGCAGGAGATCCAATCAAATTGCTGCTCGAAGAAGCCCTCGAGCAACAAACGAACGAGATGATGGACAACCTTGTCGAGATCTTTCAATGTATGACTTTCGACGATGTATCTTCATCCAGCAGTCACTTTGAAAGTGTCGCCATGGAAAATTTAGGGGCTAATTTTCGCCCTTGGGCAAAATTAAGGGGTTTTAAATTTTTATTGGGCAAATATTTTGTATCATAGTTCATTGTTACAATTCGCCTCAAATTTATTTTATAAAAATTAGGTATGGAGGTTAGCCCACATTATTTTAAGGGGGAGGGTAAAAAGAGTAAATTTAGCCCTTGAAATTAGGAGTTTCAACCTTCCATTTGCCCTAATTTTCAAGAATAGGTATTTATGATAGTTATTTCGCTCTACCTATTCAGTGTAAAAAAGGTTTTTTTGGTATTGGGATTAATTTCGAGAAAATGACCCACATTTTTTGGAACAAATGGTCGTAAAAAATAATTCATTTTTATTTAAAAATTCAAGTCTCTTATTCTCATGTCTATTTAAAGATTGAATAATTCTCTATCCATCTTCCAAGTTTGCATCTATTTAATCATAATCATGTACGAGGGTTGTTCGCAAAGTTGTAGAATTTGAATTAATAAGTCAAGATTGAGAATAGGGGTATAGGGTTGTTCGCAAAGTAGTGAAATTTGAATTAATAAGTCAAGAATCAATGTACAGTGATACAGGTAAGTATGTGTTTTAATGGATTTTTGGTATATATAATTATTAATTTTCTAATATATACTTGTTATTTTCAAATATTAGTTAGATAATGGTTTTTTTAATTTTCAATCCCATTAAAATCATTGATGTTTGATTCTTGCTTTTCAGCTTCCACCCATCATTAAATCAACATCTATGAAAATTTTAAAAATTATCTATTCCTAAAAAGTAATCCCTTACATTCCAAAATCAATACAACCCAAAATCCATCTTTTATTTTGTTACTTACCCTTTATCTTCAATGTACACTCTATGTAAATTACATTTCTATGAAGAAATGATAAAGTAGTTGCTACTATTTGAATCTTACCTTTTATCTTCAATGTTCGCTCTATGTAAATTACGTTTCTACGAAGAAATAATAAAGTAGTTGTCATTGTTTGAATACCAAGGTGCTGGAAGTTTGGAAAACTCTACTAGAAGACCGTTTGCTGGAAGACACCCTATTAAAATCAAATTTTGCTATTTTATTTATTTATTTTATATATATATATATATATATATATATATATATTATTTTGTCGACGCGTTTCGAACCAACCAGTGTGGTTCATCGTCAGGACAAGTTGAAGAACCAATCCAGCCCAGCTTGTTAAATAGTGTGTGCAGAGACTCCAACGGCTAAATTTCCAACGGCTAATTTTCCAACGGCTAATGGAAGTCTGAAGATATCTTATTAAAAAAAATAACTAGATATATTTAAAATATATGTATTATCAAAACAAGGACTATCATCCAAACTTTCAAGATTGAAACGAAAAGGTTATATTAAAATGACAATTTAAGAAAATGAATAATACATTTGAAACTATTTACTCAAATAAATTTCATTAGCATGATGAAGATGGAGGAGATATTTTGAGCCATTTTATATGCATAGATGTAGTGCAATTTTTATTTACTGTGTACCCATAGACATCAACAATCATCGACATCCTATTCATATACATGGTAGCCATGAAGAGGAGAGATATTAACATCTTGAAGACATTAAAAAAAATTGATGCCATTAAAAAATTACATGTGGTGTGTGTGTGTGTATTAGTTACTAATCTATTAGGTTTCTAGAGGGATTAAATATGTTCTATGCAAATGTTTTAGCCATTTTTTTCACTGTAAATTTTGAAGACATTGAACCCATTTTATTCATTCAAAAATATAATTTAAACAATGGAAATTTACATGTGGTGTATATGTATATATATTAGGTTTCCAAAGGGATTAAATATGTTGTGTGCAAATTTTTTAGTCAAAATTTTCCCTGTAAATAAAAAATGTGGGCTATAAAAAAAATGAATATACATGACTCAAATATTTAAAAATACTTAAAAAACTTTTTAAAAATATTTTGGTAAATGACTCAAATAATTTTTTTAAATATGCATGTCCAATAATTTATTTCAATCTCAACTTCATGCATATGTATATGGAGAGAGCGTAAATGACTAATTATTTTAATGTTGATCATAATAAAGTATTTCAATGTTGTAAGAGGAGCAATTAAAATTAAAAATGTTTAGGAGATATTTATTTTATTTAGTAAGTAATATAAAATTAAAATGCAACATTTAAAATATATAATTAATAATAAAATATTCAATTTGACTAATAAATAAAATATATATATATTTTTTTAACTGAAACGGGTGTATCTTTATTTGAATTGGTAGAGATTTGGACTTACGCCAATGCTGCCATCATTACAATGCATCTAATTCTGTTCCAAATTGCCTGCTACAGAGTCCTCATGGATTACATTGGTGGATATAACTATACCCGTTTATGAGAATTTGGCCTTTCCCAAGTGTACAACCCTTGTTAGCCAACAGATCAGCTTCGCTATTCAGGTTTCTGAGTATATGGAAGCATTTGTAGGATTCAAAATCGAGAAGGACTTCCTTCAATCTGCTCAGTGTTTTGTTAAGGCTTGCATTGATGAACAAGTTCTCCGAATTTAACTTTTTAATTATGAGCTCGGAATCTCCGAATACTTGGATTTCTTTGTCCCCTCTGTCTCTGGCAATTTGGCAGGCTTTAAGAAGGCTTAAAATCTCAGCTTGATTGTTTGATTTTTGCCTTATGCCCCAGGAGAAAAAGTCCCTTTTGACTCTAGCCGGATCATAGATGACCCCACCTGCCGCAGCAGCCCCAGGGTTGCCTTTGGAGGTGCCATCAAAGAAGATCGAGGATATTTTTTGTTTTTTCCACCATTCTTGAAAGTCCTCTTCAGCTTCTCTTATTCTCCATATTGGATTCATTGATTGAGGGGCAGTTAGCATCCTCCAGGGGGAGGGGGAGAGAGAATTCAACCACCTTTCTTCTTCAAGGAGCAACAAAGGGTCTGCAGAAAGGTACTGATGTTGGGCAGCTTCTAGAAGGAGGGATTTCACTTTTGCAGCTACAGCTAGGGGGGTTTTCTCTTTTCTGTTGAAGATCAGGTCGTTCCGGCCCAGCCAAGTCTGCCAGCAAGTGAATTTGGGGATGGCAATCCAGATTTTCCTCCAAAAAGATTTGCTGGGGATTTTATGGGGGTAGCATTGATTCCAGGCCTCGAAGAGATCGACTACAAAGTTGTACGAGGGGACAGTGATTTGGAACTCATAGAGGATGAGGCGCCACACCTCTTTGACAAACTTGCAGTCCAAGAAGAGGTGCTTAGCTGTTTCTTCATTGTTTTTACACAACTCGCATCTGTGAGGCCCAACAATGCCTCTTTTCATAAGATTGTCTTCGGTTAGCAATTTATTATGGGCCAACGTCCAAAAAAACAAATTGACTTTTGGTAGAGCGAGGGGCTCCCATACTTTTTTCCAGAAATCTGGGTTTCTGCTATTGATCTTTGTGGGTTGGAGAGCTTTGAAGGTTGTCGCTGATGTGTAAGTCTCGGAGCGGCCCGAGCCCCATCTGTCCTTCGACCTTCTGCTCACTGGAGCTGCTTCCTCCAGCAACTCATCTAGCACAATATTCTGTTGGTTTAAGCGGCCTGGGATGCCTTGGAAGTCCCAACCGGTCCATGCGCCATGACTGTCCCACTTGGAGAGATCGTAAACACTGCTAATTCCAGCGTGCTCCAGCCACTGTCTTAATTCATCGATTTCCTCGTTTTCTGAAAGAGGAGCGTTGTCCATAATTCGATCATGCCACAGTTTTATATGTTTGCCATTACCGTGGATTTTGTAAACTCTGTCCTTAAAGAAATTCAGACTTTTGTTACAGAGTTTCCACACCTGGGAGGCGCTAACTGTTTGGGATGCCTGAAGATTTTGGAGCGGAACCTTGTAAGCATACTTTGTCTTCAAAATTTCGCTGACAGGATGCTTTGGTTTCTCATATAGATTCCAGAGGATTTTTCCACCCAACGCTAGATTGACCATGGTTGGATCCCTGATTTGCAGTCCTCCTTCTGCATAAGGGCGTTTCACCTAGTCCCATTTCACAAGATGCATTTTATGGGTGTTCCCTTTCCCTCCTTGCCAGAGGAAATCACGAATCAGTTTGGAGATGTGGTCTGTCACCTGCTTTGGTGCTAGAAGGAAGGCAGCTTGATAAATTGGTAATGCTGAGAGAACAGACTTGATCAAGATGACCTTACCTCTGGAAGTGAGCCAGTAACCTCCCCAGCTTGTGATCTTTGTCTTGATTTTGCTGATGACTTCAGACCACAGGGCTCTCTTGTTGCAGCCATTGATGATAGGGAGACCAAGGTGTTTTATCGTCTCCCATTGGGCTTGGCAATTGAAACCTAGGAGAGCAGAGATGCTTGTGAGTTCTTGTTGATCGATATTCCATCCATAAACTACACTTTTCCTTTCATTTATGGAGGCTCCCGAGACCCTGCAGTAACATTTTAGGACTTCATCAAAAGCTTTGGCAATTCTGGGGGAGGCTCCTCCGAGTAGGAGGGAGTCATCTGCAAAAAGAGCATGATTCTGGGCAAGAGAGTGAATGGAAAGTTTAAGGCCAGGGAGAGAGCCTGCCGCTTTTTCTGCTGAGAGAATCTGCCATCAAAATATAAAGGAAGAGAGAGAGGGGGCATCCCTGCCTAAGACCTCTCCGGGCATGGAAAAAGGAGGTGGGGTGGCCATTGACGAGGGGGGCTATCCAAGGGGAGTCAGTGCAGGCTTTGATAAGAGCAACAAAGTGAGGGGAGAAACCAAAGGCAAGGAGAAATTTGTAAAGGAAGGCCTGATTGACTCGGTCAAATGCGTTGGCCATGTCAAGTTTGATCAGCATCCCTTTTTCTTTTCGTTTCTGGCTTGAATGAATGATCTCCTGGACTTGAATGACATTGTCCAGGATATGCCTGCCTTCAATGAAACCGCCTTGATTGCTGGAGATAAGTCTCTTGAGGAAAGGCTTTATCCTATTTGCGAGGAGCTTTACTAGGATTTTGTAAGAGGCGTTGCACAGCGACATTGGCCTAAATCTGGCAAAGGTTTTAGGATTCAATTCCTTAGGTATTAGGACCAGGTATGTGAAGTTGGTTCCTCCCCCTACCTTGGCTTTAATCCTGAATCCTTTGATAATCTTTAGTAGATCTGTTTTAATAATGTCCCAGCACATTTTGTAGAAAT
>APFE030856551.1:0-30721 GCA_000404065.3 Pinus taeda
ACACACACACACCACCTACGCATTCACTTACACATTAACTAATATCTAAACATAGTAATATAACATCTAAAAATATTTGAACCCCAAGGGTTAGCTCAATTGATCAAAATTAGTGCCTCGCTGTTCGGGAGGTCACAGTGTCCATTCTGCCCGAAGCCCTTGGGGTCATGCCTTGTTATTGGGCCTCAACGCTAGATTCCCTTTGGGGTCGACCTAGATTTTTCCTTGGACGTAGCGACCACCCATTTACCAAGGTGTCCCTTCGGGGTCAATCAACCCAGATTTTCCCATGGACGTAGCGACCACCAATTGACCAAAGTGTAATTTCGGGGTCGATGAGCCCAATTTTTTCCATGGACATAGCGACCACCCATTGATTTTTCCGTGGATGTAGCGACCACCCATTGACCAAGGTGTCCCTTCGGGGTCGATCAGCCCAGATTTTTTTGTGGACGTAGCGACCACCCATTGACCAAGGTGTCCCTTCGGGGTCGATCAGCCCAGATTTTTCCGTGGACGTAGCGACCACCCATTGACCAAGGTGTCCCTTCGGGGTCGATCAGCCTAGATTTTTCTGTGGACATAGTGACCACCCATTGACCAAGGTGTTCGTAAACCACAACAAAAAAGACATATCTAAAAATATTTAAAAACAATATCTACAGTATTCTACTTGCACGTTCGCCAATACTAACCTAACAAAGATCAAAATCTAAAATTAATTATAATATCTATAAATATATAAAAACAATATCTATAATATTCCACTTGCACATTCACCAATATTAAACTACAAGAGACCAAAATTCAAAAACATCAAAATGTTACATTCTTTCTCTTTTGTAATTCAATCTTATATAAATTATATATAAAAACCTGAACTTAGCTCAAATGTCCTTTAATATAGATAACTATGCTAAATGTATTATTAAAAACAAAAAGACATTATTTATTAAAAGAAATACTAAAAACATTATTTCACTTTTAAAAAAAGTTTAAAAGATATTTTTTTATCAAAATTAATAGTATAAGTAGAAAATTCATTATTAAGTTACTCCCCAACATATTTTGTTATTTAACAATTAAGCTCACGTTAAGATGACGCAAAGAATTTTTTTTTCATTTAATAATATATTGTTAGTTAAAAAAATTTTGAAAAAATTTAATACACAATATGATTCAAACCAACCAAAATATTTTTGTATAATATCAGTCAATTATTATCACACATATTATTCCACCAACCAAGAATATTTTCATATTGTATTATTAAATCAACTATTAATACAGCAATATTATCAAACCAACCAAAAAAATATAAGTAGATCATGTCAACTAAATTTATTTGTAATTAATTTTTAATAAAAATTAAGAAAAGTATTCATAATTTTTTTAATTAATTTTGTGAAATTTTAATTATTAAGAAAATTAAATAATATACATTAAAAATAGATTTATTTTTAAATCAATTTGAATTTAAAATACATAAATCAAAAAATCATTATTGACTTAATTATTTGTTTATCACTCAACTGTAAGTTGGAGTCTTCTTAACTCTCCCAATAAAGAGATAACGATGATATCCATGATATAAAATTATAATACAATTTAAAATAGGTAAATCACAAAATCATTATTTACTTAATTATTTGCTTATCTCACAACCGCTGGACTCTTCTTAACTCTCCAAATATAGAGATAACGATAAGACAATAACAACTATTTCACATGACATGATATCTCATAGCCATGTTAATTGAAGATGGATAATAAATTTTAATAATTATGGGAAATTTATAGATAGAGTGTGGATTTGTCATGAACCCCATTCACTATTTTACCATATGGTTTTGTAAAAATAAAATTTATTATATGCCTAACCATATATGTCATAATATATATCGTTTGGTGGTTATGTGCATAACTATATATGACATATTATAATGTTCTAAAGTTATATACATAACTAAATATGACATATTCCGATGTTCGAAGGGTTAATGAATTTCATGTCACCATCTCATAGTCCTTTATAAAATTAATGAGGCATCACCGCCAACCTACCATCTATGCTGGCACGTGGTCTCACCCATTGCACATCTCACCGCTGGGTACTGTATGGATCTCCTGTGTACACATGGCTGCGTTCGCAGCGTGACAAGGTTTCCATTCCATTCTCATTAATGGTTGATTAGCCAGGCGTTAAACAGCTGGCTCTCCTTGAGGAATGTTTCCATTTCCGTTCCGGTTTTCGCATGGCGGGTAGCTGTTGACATTAATACCTCAGATGCAGTACTGATGTCTCGGGATTCCAGACTTAACTAACGGTGTTGATCAGTCCTTTCTCCATCGTATGGCCAGGAGCGAAGGTGAGGACTTCATTTGGATCTTTCTAGGGCTTAAGGCTTTCATTTGTGCGTGGTTAGTTTTCTGAGAGGGATTTCCTCTGCTTGCAAGTCCGCCATCGGTATTGTTTGAGTTTTATTTCTTTGTAACTGGAGGTGAGGCCGAACGCCATCACTGAGAAGGATGCAGTATCCTCCTGCACGTTCTTTTCCAATTGCTGGAGACTAGGTTTGATACACGTTCATGTTATTAGTATTATTCACCTTCAGTTCTTTCTTTTCAGAAAGCCGTCATTACGAGGTTGCATTATTCATAAGTTTTGCTCTGAATGTATGATACAGGCTTGGCGAATCCGTGCCACGGAGAAAGGATTTACTAGCAGTCTGTCGGTATTCAATCCACGTTCCGGGTATGGACCTTGTATATATCATTGTTAATGATACTCGATCACGGAACCTCTAACTTCCTTTTGAAATATTAAACAATTTAAGCTATTACTCATAAATTTGTTATGAATGTGTATGACAGGTTTGGCGAGTCCATGCCGCGGAGAAAGGAATTACCAATAGTTCTATTGGTGCTCATTCCACAATCCGGGTATGGACCTCAATACTCCTGTTTAATGGTATATGTCAGAGATTGGTGTCGGCTCCTGTGGTTACATGCCTGCTTTCTTATGCCAGGTCGCTCCTTTGAGATTTTTGCTGAGGAGATGGTTCATCGGTCATACCCTTTCGAGAACTTGTCGAATGCCATTTCATGAGGCATCGAACTTCATGACCATGTTGGTTTTATTGTCATTATTTTTGGAGGAACTCTTTCGGTTCCGAGTGGTTAAATGTATTACTGTACTGTATGTGACACGAACTCCATTCCATATGAGTTTCTTGTTTATCTAGGAGTAGTGGTTCGATGAATTACATGGTCTCTGTTACTCCGCAAGACATTCTAATTACAGTATAATTTGAACTATGTTTTAAGGACGTGTTTCACACGCTGAGCACAATACAGTTAGATGGATTGTGTACATATTTGCGTGTATAATAGCTCTATATTGTTCTGTTTATAAGTTAATTTATTCCATATTGAAAAGGTTAATACCCTTGTTCTTTAATACTCTGCTATGCTTGTTCTAAAGGCGTGAACCATACGCCGCGAACATCACTGTAGAGTGACAGTTAATACTCTTTTGTGTCGGTTTCTCCTGTGTAACTTAGAGTCTCATGAATGCGAATGTTATAATGAATTTCTTGTTATTGGACTATTATACTGAGGGTATTTGATATTAGTTTTGTTATCGTATGGCCGCAACAATTTTCTAACGGTTCTTGCTTGTTTTAATGATGATACTAGTACTGTGCTGAAATTTCCTTTTTATTTGTTCGACTTGAAATGCGAAATGATTAACGCGGATGTGAATCATATTCAGTTGATTCTTTCACTGCTGATTTTACGAACTGGGTTTTATTGTATTTAAATGCAATTTGGTATCTAGTTCTCTATATGATTAAAAGGACATCTACCCTTTACCAATTTATTAGTATTTCCTGTGTATTAATTATATAGACCAAGGGTAAATTTCGTTTCCTTTTTCTTTCCATACAAACCCTCTGAATATTAAAAAGGACATCTATTCTTTACCAATATACTGGCATTTCCTCTGTATTAATTATACAGACCAAGGGTAATTTCATTTCCCTATCTTTAAGATAAAACACAGGCTTACCAGTAAATTGAACCCTCACTAAGATAATTTACACTGTATTTAATAACAGAACAGCATACTTACCTGTAATATTATTTGCACAATTTTCCTCTTCCGCGGAAAACTAGTTTCAGCTTGTCCTTCCTCCTGACCATGAGACTGTCTAAACAACGAGTCTCCCCCCAAGCTTCTTTGCCAGGTTACTACCTTCAACAAATTTTAAAATGCACCTTTGTGCCCATGCTATCTGGTCCTTACCAGACTTAGCATGTTTTCTTTGTTTTGATTCCCTTCCTTTTCTTTCCGTCTGTTCCTCTAACAGCCCGTCCTTTCCTTTTCCTTTCCTTTTCACTAAGGATGGAAGGAAAGCAGTTAGGGTTTTCTTGGCAACCGTTTTCCTTTGCATCACCAGCAAAGAAAACAATTCCCAAAAGAATAATTATTAACTTTCATTTTCCAATCCATTTCCAATTATAAATTAACAACATTTATAATGACGTAATTCTGAAAGTAAAAGTAATTCTTGTTTAATGTTTTTACCCATACTGGTAAAAATAGAAAAGTTATTTATAAATTTTCCGGGGTCATTACATCTCCTCCCCCTGAGATTGGACATCGTCCCGATGTCTCTCAGTCATAAACAACTCCAGATAGGTTCTTTTCATTAGTGTTTCATCTTCCCAAGTGGCCTCCTCAGGTCCATAATGCCGCCATTGTACCTTAACTTAGGTAATAGCTCGTCTTCGTAGCTGCACTTCTCTCTAGTCGAGGATGCTCAGTGGCTCGACCAGCACCTCTCCTTCCGGCTCGACCTGCCACATACAATGTTTAAGTTAGTTTTTTTTTTTAAATTCCTTTTTTCCAGGCTCATTGTAGTCAACAATTCCCACCTGAATATCCTGCCATTTGATCACATGTCTAGGATCATAGACATATTTCTTTAACACGGAAACATGAAAAACATTGTGAACCCGAATGTGGCTTGGCAAGGCGAGTTGGTACACTACTAGTCCAATTCTTGCCAGGACTTGGAATGGTCCACAATATCGGGGTGCTAGTTTAGCACACCAGCTCCACTGCAAGGTACTCCTTTTGGCCTGAATTTTAATATACACATGGTCTCCACCCAGGTATTCCTTGAATCTTCTTTTGCGATCAGCAAAATTTTTTTGTCTGTCTTGAGCAACTTTCAAGTTGGCGCGTACCGTTTTTACCATATCTTCCATTTCTGTGAGCATGTCCGGCCCCAAACTCAATCTATCTTCAGGTCCGCCCCAATTCGAAGGCGTGCGGCATTTTTGACCGTACAAAACTTCGAAAGGGCTCATTTGCGTTGAGGTGTGATATCCATTATTATACACAAAATTCCACCAAGTGTAAGTATTCTTCCCATAACATAGGTTGTTGCATTACATAAGCCCTTAGCATATCCTCTACTACTTGGTTTACTCGTTCTGTCTGTCTGTCGGTTTGAGGATGGTACCCAGTGCTAAAGTTCAGTTGAGTTCCCAGTTCAGCGAATAACGTTCTCCAAAAGGCAAATGTAAATTTTACATCTCGATCCGAAATTATTGTCTTTGGGAGCCCATGTAATCTGAACACATTCTGCATAAAAATGTGAGTGATTTGTGCGGCTCTACATGTGGATTGTACAGGTATGAAATGGGCAGCTTTACTCAACTTGTCTACAACCACCATAATGGAGTCATTGTTTTTCTTTGTCTTAGGTAGTGCAGTGATGAAATCCATGGAAATGGTTTCCCATTTCCATTCTGGAATGGGTAGTGGTTGTAGCAATCCAGCCGGATGCTAATGCTCTGCTTTAATTTGTTGGCATTCCAAACATCGTGCCAAGTATTCAACCACGTTCTTCTTCATCCCTGGCGAGAAGTAATCCTTTCTGATTGTTGTAATCATTTTCTAGTAGCCTGGATGACCTGCGTAATGGCTAACGTGGAATTCATCCAGTATCAGATTCTTAATACTGTTATGGTTTGGTACATATAATATTTTCTGGTAGTATAACATTCCTGTATCGTCCAATTCATATCCTTGCAGATTTTTCTCGTTAGAAGGTTGCTGTAATTGCTGTTTTATTTGCTGATATTCGACATCTTGTCTCACGGTTTCCTTTATCATTTCCCCGAAAGGACTTTTCCATTGACTAATGGAAATTTCATACATATTTTGTACCTTTCGACTTAAGGAATCTGCCACTCGATTCTCCTTTCCTTGTAAATGTTTAATGTCAAAATCAAAACCACTTAAGAAATCTACCCATCTTGCTTGTCTGGCATTCAAAGTGGGCTGACTAAAATAATTTGTTAGACTGTGATGGTCGGTTAGCAATAGAAATTTTCTGCCATAAGATAATGCCGCCACATTTTCAAGGCATGTATGATGGCAGCCAATTCTAAATCATAAGTAGAGTATTTCTCCTCATGCTCTTTCAACTTTCGAGACTCATATGCAATCACTTTACCTTCTTGCATTAATACTCCTCCCAAACCTTCTTTGCTTGCGTCTGTGCATACCACATAATCTTTATCAGGATCAACGATACTCAAAATGGGTGTTGTAGTGAGCAGATGTTTCAACTGCTCAAAACTTTTCTGGCAATTTGTGGTCCATTGGAATGCTTTTCCCTTTTTCTGCAATGAGGTGATGGGGAAAGCCACTTTGGAGAAGCCTTCCATGAATCGCCTGTAATATCTGGCTAATCGCATAAAGGACCGAATGTCTGCCACATCTTTGGGTATGGGCCAATCCATTATAGCTTTTATTTTCTCTGGGTCCACTGCAATCCTGTTCTTTGTAATCACATGACCCAAGTATTGGATTTCTTCCTTGAAGAAATCGCATTTACTAAACTCGGCGTATAACTGATGTTCTCGAAGGGTCTGTAGTACCATTCTGAGATGTTCCTGGTGTTCTTCCTTGGTGCGAGAATATATCAGTATATCGTCAATAAATATCATGAATCGATCTAGACATTGATGAAATATACTATTCATCAGACACATAAAGGTTGCAAGGGCGTTTGTTAACCCAAAAGGTAATACTGCAAATTCATAATGTCCATACCTTGTTCTAAAAGCAGTTTTAGCAATGTCGTCTTCCTTAATTCGGATCTGATGGTAGCCTGATCGCAGATCAATCTTAGAAAACACCATTGCGCCTTTTACTTGATCAAACAGTTCATCGATCCAAGGTAACAGATATTTGTTTTTGATGGTCAGCTTATTCAGCTGGCGATAGTCAATACACATCCATAAAGTTCCATCTTTCTTCTTAACAAATAATACCGGGGCTCCCCATGGTGATACGCTGGGCCGAATGTAGTTTTTATCCAGTAATTCTTGCAACTGCATTTTCAACTCTGTTAACTCAGGCACACTCATTCTGTAAGGTGCTCGTGATACCGGGGTTGCGCCTAGTACCAATTCTATAGTAAAGTCTATATTTCTTTTTGGTGGTAATCCAGGAATTTCTTCTGGAAATACATCTGTAAATTCTTGTATTACAGGGATGTCATTCAATGCTGTTATTTTATCCTTAGCATCAGCATATCCCACCAGAATAGCATAAATCTGGCACCGTTTTCGGATGCACTTTGCTAGTTGGGTTGCAGTTATTGGGCGGATCTGCATGGGTCGCTTAATTCCCTGCATTTCCTTCATGTTTCCGTGCTAATCTCTGTAATATATAACCTTGGTTTTGCAGTCCACTAAACACCAGTGTTTTTCCAACCAGTCCATCCCAATTAAAACATCATAGGAACCAAGAGGGAGTATATTTAAATCAGCCATTATCGGTTGTTCTGCTATAGTAAAGGAACCAATTATCGATTTTTGCCATTACCCATCTTTTGGCTCCAGTAGCCAATTGTACCAGCCAAGGTATTTTAAATTTAACAGGCTGTAAATTACATCGTTCTACTAATTTTGGACTTATATAGCTTAGTGTAGCCCCTGGATCAATTAAAACAACTATGGTAAAGTCTGAGATTTTACCTTCAAATTCGACCATTGTTGGTTGATATTTTGCTTGCCGATCCTCCAGTGCTGCATTAATTCTGGGCACATTACGTCCAACCTCGCCAACCGTTGAAGCTTCATGAATTTGGGATAGCTGTTCTGTTCCCTTACGTTGTGGACAGTTTTTGACATAGTGCAGCCCTCCACAGCCCCAACACTAAACCAGGTGTCTTGTTGTCCCTTCGCTGTCCAATCTAGCATGTTGTTCACCACCCGAGGATTCATTTACTATCTTGAGTTCAGATGTAGATTTTGATGGAATTCTACTATTCAGTCCTTTGCCATTCCCCTTGCTTCTGCCACTACGATTTCCTCTATTGCTTCCAATTGACTTGAAACTCTTTTTCTCATTCCATTTCCTACCAGCAGTTTCCCCTTTTTGCTTACTTTGTTGATAGCAAATTATGGCTTTATGAATCGCCTCATCCATCGACTTTGGATTGTCGAACTCAATCCTCTCTCGCATATAAGGTGGCAAGCTGCTGACAAATCATTGTACGTTCGCCTTTTCCTCCCTTATATATGGTACGTAGCGGAGTAAGGAGGTAAAACGGGTGATGAATTCTTCCATGGTCTGCTGCCCCAACCATAATCGTGGAATTCCCTTGACTTTTCATCGTAAAAACGTTTGGTTAAATACCTCTCCTTGGAAATTTTCCCAAGTAATAGTCTACTCAGTCACTCCCTTTACAATTTTGACTTCTTCCCACCATAAGGTAGCCTTTCCCTGCAGCTGCAAAATAACCAATCGTGCCTTAAGGTTATGGTCGTATTCATACAACTGAAAATACTTATTCATGTTGATCAACCATGTTTCCGCTGCTTCTTCTTGTTCCCCATCAAAGTGTGGTGGTTTTATCTTACGGAATTCCCCTTGTAATTCCACCCTTTGCCTCTTTGAGGTTTGCTGTTCATACGCATTATCAGAACGTTCCTCCTGTTCTTCTAATCGCTCTGGGGGCACGTGATGGTTCTGTCCTTCCGATATTCTCTGTTGTTCCATGCTAGGATTAACGGGTGGTTGGTTTTGTCTGTTAGACAAATTCTTTAAAATTCTTTCTTGTTCCATTGTTAATCGTGTGTTGTCCTCTCACAACTGAGCCATCTCATTCTTTAGCTCCTGTACTGTTTCCAAAATTGCCTGGTTTGTATTTCTGGCTTCTTCTCCCAGCTGTACCCATAACTCAGGGTTACTCTCAAGTCCATGTGCCCCTTCTCCCATTGCATATCTGCGAGATGTACTGTCTGCTCTCCTCATGTTGAAATTCTTTGAATTCCTAAACCTGTACTAGTTCATAAACTTTTAATGACAAAATAAGAGGATGTTAGTATACTAAACAGTATTTGTACAAGTAACATATTTATTATAGATGGCATCTCTATTTTTCCCAGAGGCCTTAGTTTTGTAACTGGGCTCTGATACCACATGTCATGAACCCCATTCACTATTTACCATAAACATAACCATGTATTTTTTTTTTTTTATTATATGCCTAACCATATATGTCATAATACATCGTTCGGTGGTTATGTGCATAACCATATATGACATATTACAATGTTCTAAAGTTATATACATAACTAAATACAACATATTCCAATGTTTGAAGGGTTAATGAATTTCATGTCACCACCTCATAGTCCTTTACAAAATTAATGAGGCATCACCGCCAACCTACCATCTGTGCTGGCATGTGGTCTCACCCACTGCACATCTCGGCACTGGTTACTGTATGGATCTCCTGTGTACGCATGGCTGCTTTGGCAGTGCGACAAGGTTTCCATTCCATTCTCATTAATGGTTGATTAGCCAGGCGTTAAACAGCTGGCTCTCCTCGAGGAATGTTTCCATTTCCGTTGCGGTTTTCGCATGGCGGGTAGCTGTTGACATTAATACCTAAGACGCAATAATGATGTCTCGGGATTCCAGACTTAACTAACGGTGTTGATCAATCCTTTCTCCATCGTATGGCCAGGAGCGAAGGTGAGGACTTCATTTGGATCTTTCTAGGGCTTAAGGCTTTCATTTGTGTGTGGTTAGTTTTCTGAGAGGGATTTCCTCTGCTCGCAAGTCCGCCATCGGTATTGTCTGAGTTTTATTTCTTTGTAACTGGAGGTGAGGCTGAACGTTGTCACTGAGAAGGATGCAGTATCCTCCTACGCGTTCTTTTCCAATAGCTGGAGACCAGGTTTGATACGCGTTCGTGTTATTAGCATTATTCACCTTTAGTTCTTTCTTTTCAGAAATCCGTCATTACGGGGTTGCATTATTCATAAGTTTTGCTCTGAATGTATGATACAGGCTTGGTGAATCCGTGCCGCGGAGAAAGGATTTACCAGTAGTCTGCCGGTATTCAATCCACCTTCCGGGTATGGACCTTGTATATATCATTGTTAATGATACTCGATCACGGAACCTCTAACTTCCTTTTGAAATATTAAACAATTTAAGTTATTACTCATAAATTGGTTCTGAATGTGTATGACAGGTTTGGTGAGTCCATGCCGCGGAGAAAGGAATTACCAACAGTTCTTCCGGTTCTCATTCCACATTCTAGGTATGGACCTCAATACTCATGTTTAATGGTATATATCAGAGATTGGTGTCAGCTCTTGTGGTTATGTTCCTGTTTTCTTATGCCAGGTCACTCCTTTGAGTTTTTTGCTAAGGAGATGGTTCATCGGTCATACCCTTTCGGGAACTTGTCGAATGCCATTTCATGAGGCATTGAACTTCATGACCCTGTTGGTTTTATTGCATTATTTTTGGAGGAACTCTTTCGGTTCCGAGTGGTTAAATGTATTACTGTACTGTATGTGACGCGAACTCCATTCCATATGAGTTTCTTGCTTATCTAGGAGTAGTGGTTCGATGAATTACATGGTCTCTGTTACTCCGCAAGACATTCTAATTACAGTATAATTTGAACGATGTTTTAAGGACGTGTTTCACATGCTGAGCATAATACAGTTAATGGGTATTGTGGTTTTCCCTTGTTTTATTTGGAATCAAGTCAATACTTGTTCAAGGGTATTTTTCGTTTGTTTTCCACCGACGCTATACTATGCATGCAGATGGATTGTGTACATATTTGCGCGTATAATAGCTCTATACTATTCTGTTTATAAGTTAATTTATTCCATATTGAAATGGTTAATACCCTTGTTCTTTAATACTCTGCTACGCTTGTTCTGAAGGCGTGAACCATACGCCGTGAACATCATTGTAGAGTGACAATTAATACTCTTTTGTGTCGGTTTCTCCTGTGTAACTTAGAGTCTCATGAATGTGAATGTTATAATGAAGTTCTTGTTATTGGACTATTATACTGAGGGTATTTGATATTAGTTTTGTTATCGTATGGCCGCAGCAATTTTCTAATGGTTCTTGCTTGTTTTAATGATGATACTAGTACTGTGCTACAATTTCCTTTTTATTTGTTCGACTTGAAATGCGAAATGATTAACGCGGATGTGAATCATATTCAGTTGATTCTTTCACTGCTGATTTTACCAACAAGGTTTTACTGTATTTAAATGCAATTTGGTATCTAGTTCTCTATATGATTAAAAGGACATCTACCCTTTACCAATTTATTGGTATTTCCTGTGTATTAATTATATAGACCAAGGGTAAATTTCGTTTCCTTTTTCTTTCCATACAAAGCCTCTGACTATTAAAAAGGACATCTATTCTTTACCAATATACTGGCATTTCCTCTGTATTAATTATACAGACCAAGGGTAATTTCATTTCCATATCTTTAAGAGAAAACACAGGCTTACCAGTAAATTGAACCCTCACTGAGATACTCTACATTGTATTTAATAACAGAACAACGTACTTACCTATAATATTATTTGCACAATTTTCCTCTTCCGCGGAAAACTAGTTTCAGCTTGTCCTTCCTCCCGACCATGAGACCGTCTGAACAACGAGTCTCCCCCCAAGCTTCTTTGCCAGGCTGCTACCTTCAACAAATTTTAAAATGTACCTCTGTGCCCATGCTATCTGCTCCTTACCAGACTTAGCATGTTTTCTTTGTTTTGATTCCCTTCCTTTTCTTTCCGTCTGTTCCTCTAACAGCGTGGTCTTTCCTTTTCCTTTCCTTTTCACTAAGGAAGGAAGGAAAGCAGTTAGGGTTTTCTTGCCAACCGTTTTCCTTTACATCACCAGCAAAGAAAACAATTCCCCAAAGAATAATTATTAACTTTCATTTTCCAATCCATTTCCAATTATAAATTAACAACATTTATAATGACGTAATTTTGAAAGTAAAAATAATTCTTGTTCAATGTTTTTACCCATGTTGGTAACAACAAAATATTTATAAATTTTCTTGGGTCATTACAGGATTAGTATAAATTTATTTTGAAATCAATGAAGAATAAAAAATTGAAAAAAATTATAGTTTTATTTTGTATTTTTTGAGAAAGTAGATTGGTAATATGAATTTTAATTTTGTCTATTCAAATATTCTTATTATAATTAAATATTAATTATTATTAATTTTTATGTTAAATATTAATTTGAAATTAAGAAATATAATCCTATTTTCTTTTTAATTATTTTATTAAGAAATTTGACACTCCGGAACCATATTTTCAATAAAGAAATATATCCTATAATTGCTAATGGACAATTGTTTCAGGCCATAAATATATATATATATATATATATATAAAGTTGCTTTGAAATAAATTTAGTTAATAATAATCATTCAAAGTTTTAAGGATAAGAACTGTGTATTTTCTTCACATTAAATTGAATATTTTTTATTTTCTTCTTTGATATTAAATTAAGGTTTATCAAGTAAACACTGAAATATTTTATTTATAATAGATAGAATAAAATGTTCATGCATATTTCTTTCACATAAATTGGTATATAATAAAATAAATACTGATCTTTTTATGAAATTATAATATTTAAACATATATATTTATCATGTCTGTTAATAATAAAACTCAATGATATTTTTATTAAAATTTGATATTTAAACTTAATTTTTTTATTTTTTGTTGTCGTAAAAAACGTTTATTTAATAAATATTTTATTTTTATTTTAACAAAAAAACATTTTCAAATGAAAAATGTGCGAGCTCAGCCACTAAAAAAATAATAAATCGAAATTTTTTTTAAATACACCATTGCCCAAATTGCTCCGAGGGAACGAAAATTAAAAATACCGTCCCTCCAACTCAAAATAAAATACAGAAGTCAACTCACAGTTACAATGGTTACTTTTACCCATCAAGTAAACCAGGTAAGAAAATGCCCTTATTCCGTAAAAGTTTTAAAATATTACTTCACATTTTATATAGATTTTTTATTTATAATAATAAAAAAGATTTAATATGAATTAAAAATAACTATGCTAATTTTACAAATAATAAATTATTTGTAAACTTACAATTCACACTACTTAAATGTTCAAAATATCAAAAAAGAAATTGTCACATGAACCATGTTATCTATCTCAGTTAAGCTTACAACTCACACTACTTAAAACATTCTAGCTAAACTTACAACTCACACTTCACACTACTTAGATGATCAACATATCAAAAAAGAAATTGTCACATGGACCATGTTATCTATCCCGGCTAAGCTTACAACTCACACTACTTAAAACATCCTAGCTAAACTTACAACTCACACTACTTAAATGATCAAAATACCAAAAAATAAATTGTCACATGGACCATGTTATCTATCCCAGCTAAGCTTACAACTCACACTACTTAAAACATCCCAGCTAAACTTACAACTCACACTACTTAAAACATCAAAATACCAAAAAAAAAATCAATCCACATGCATCATGTTATCTATCCCATATGACCATGTTATCTATCCCAGCTAAACTTACAACTCACACTACTTAAAACATCCCAGCTAAACTTACAACTCAAACTACTTAAAACATTAAAATATCAAAAAAGAATTAATCCACATGCATCATGTTATCTATCCCATATGTTGCTTAACTTTTGAAATACTACTTCAAACTTATTAAAAGAAATTTACAACAACTTGAATTTATTAAACTTTTAAAATACTACTCCAAACTTAAAATTCACAAACTTAAAATTCACAACTTGAAGTTATTAAAAATATTTATTTTCTTATTTTTAAAATATTTCATTTATTTATAAAAAATAAGATAAATAAAATATATTTTAATTCATTCAAAAATTTAGAAATATAAATTCCACATCTATACCAAAATAAAAATAAAAAATAAACAAATTCATTAATTAATAAACAAATTGTAAATCTCAATTTATTAACTTACAATAAAGCATACAAATGGCAGATATTAATTGTTCACACATTAATAAAGCAAATTGCTTCATTAATAAATGAAGCAAATTATAAACCTCCACTTACTCTAGAACTTTTTATCATGAATATGCATACTCATATTTATATTACCATTACATCTTAAAATTAGAATATACTTATTTCTGCTTGGGGTCGTTCTCATAAAGCCTTGATTTCAAATTTTGTGCTATCCCCCATGGGGTGAGAAGTTGGGGATGATGAATATGCATACTCATATTTATATCAACATTACATTTTTAAATTAAAAAATACTTTATAAATTTAAAAATATAAAAGTTTTAAATTAGAAATATTCACGACACTTGCTTGAGAAGATGTAGATGTTTCTATTAGAACTCTCTACCAAGATTAAAGGTAATAATCTCTACCTTAATTTCTTAATTGAGGCTAGCTTTTCCTCCATTGAATGTACAACTATGCTTAGGTATTTGATGTATAAGAATAAGTTGTACAACATGGAAGCCAAGAGGCTCCCAAAATTTTCCTCTAACTCTAGTCACAACCACCTTCGACTCAGACGAGGGTGGCATAAGGATGCCAAGTCCTAAATCAATCATTGAGAGATAAAGGAGGAGATCATCTTGCGGAATAAAGATTATATTAAAAACGTCATTACTTGCAAATTTAAGGATAAGTTGTGGAGTGATAAGGAGTTAGAGGGGAAAAATAAGTTAAGATACTATAAGAAGGTTATCAACCCCAAGCTTGCTAACTAGAATTACCTTTGTGTCTTAACCAATGCTAAATATTGTAAGGAATAGAACTAATTCTCATGATCTCATGAGTGAAACCAAACGCTGGTCTATTCCCAAGATACACTAGGACTAGAGAATATGCCTCCTTTGCGATACTAAGAGATTAGAAGATGAAAAACACTCTCTTAGATTGTACGGCACTTACTTATATCCACTCTCATTTCCAAAATATTTTCCCCATGACCAACCTCCTCCACTTGTTCAGTCAAAAAAACTACAGTAACCTCAGAATGCTTCCTTTCCTCTTTTCTAATCACAAAAATAAAATTTTAAATAATCCCTATTAACTACTTCTTTTTTAAGATATAATAAACCATACTTGTCATGTTAATCATGATCACTATTATCATCATTGCATTTTAAATTAAAATATACTTATATATTTTAAAAATAAAATATAAAATTGAAATATTCACTTCCTAAATACACATGATAAATTTCAATTAACTCAATACTATTAATAAATTTTAAGATTAAAATGGTACGCATTAAGTTTTTAATTAAAAATGTTCACCTCCTAGTTTAAAATAAGAGTTTGAATTTGACAAAGCAAGTTGAATTCACGTACAAGGTTACCCCTCATGTATTTTAAAGGAAGTACATGCCAAGGAGACTTAAGGAAAATAATTTATATTGGAATCAGAAAGGAATAATATAAATTTACCTAGGTTTTGTTTGAATGCTAGGAAAAACCGTACCTAACTTTCTTTTTTTGATTTTATTTGTGTGAATTGATATGTTGATACGTTGCTGTAATAAAACTAATACAACTAAAAATAAAGTAAACGCTCTCTATGAAAAGTCTTGTAATTTTATAAATTTAGATAAAAATCTCTCATAAAATCATAAATTTACAACTTACTAGTTTTTCTGGTTGATGACATCTAATTAAATTTAGAAACTGTTATCAGTTAGATGTTTTTCTTAGAAGTTATCAAAGAAGGAATAGTCTGAAGTAACCAAAAACTTAATTTTTTAGACTCGGGCTTTAGCCAACCTAAGTCTAGAGGGGGCTTTCTCTTTATAATTTAACATTGCTTTGGGTGGGATTTTAGGCTAGTTATTAGTGCTCTTGATGTTTTAGTTTTGATTGGGTGGTGGAATTAAGAAAAAATATGGGCAAAACAAGTATTCAGGCCATTGGGCTATGGAGTCAATCAGAAAGTGGCTTAACTAGATCAGATCAATCGCGAAGGTGAGAGTTCACTGGGTAGGCTAGCACAACAAAAAGAAAATTTGCAGGTTCAAATGGATGAGGTAGTCCTAACCAAGGCAAAGGGCAATGAAGAATCCTTAATCGGGATTAAGATGAAGAAAAGAAGGATGATCAGTAGCAAAGGGCAATGAAGAACCATTTACTATGGACCAAAAGGGGATGGCGGGGGGAGGGGGGGGGAAGCGGGGGGAACTATGGAAATAAGGGAGCAATTAAGAATTCCGAGACCAAGATAGTTTAGTAGAAAACATATAGAAAGTAAAGAGTTAAAACAGGGAGCATTTAAGCTAATTCTGAGATATCATTCTTTTTTACTTCGCAGATTTCATAAGGGACACATATGAATATTTATAACATGAAGAGAAAACAATATTTAAACATGAAGAGATAATATTCATCTGTTCCATCTGTGCACAAGAATCCAGTGAAATGTCCTTAGCTTTATTTCATAATCTAGCAGAGCAGTCCAGTCTTGAGTACAATAGCTCCTTAGCTCGATATAAAATGTCTACAGAAATGTATTTTAATCCACACTAATTACTTCAATTTGTCAAGTATTTATACAAAAAAATGCTACAAAATATCTCATAACAATATGAGAATTATTCTAGGAAACCAAACATATATTTAGCATGAAGATAGAGATAGATGGAGAACTCCCTTTTCGTTGTCCTTTTTATTGTGATTGTGCTAGCTGTTGTAATTCGGATTTGGCTCTTTCAGTTGCTTAATACTTATGTTTTGGAATTACTTTATGTCTTCTACCTACTGATACTCCTTACCTATTGTACTTTGACTTTGTTTTACCTGTTTTGCCTGGCTGTCATATAGATTTACTGCAATAACTTTATAGTAAATCTATTAGTTTCATCCACTATTCATTATTAGGTAATTTTATCCTTATCATCTTTCTATATATCTCGTCAGCTTCTATATACTTCGAAAAATTCGACCTGTTGACGAACAAGTGCTTGACCTTATGCTTTATAAAAATATATTTTCCAAAATATCATATAATACCTTCCTAGTGGGCAAAGATATTACCCTTGAAGTACTAGCTTGGCTACTGGCCAGCTTGTTTAGTCTTTCAATATAATCATCTTGGTTCATCAGCTTGTCATGTATTACCATGGGACTTGGGAGTCCCTTCTCTCTTAAAATAACATAGTTTGGCATAAATCTATCAATGTCACTTGGATACTCTAGCATTTTTTCTCAATATTGAGCATCAAGTTCCTTTTGGTGAGAACCTTCTTTATTTCTATGAGAGTTCAAGTTCTATCTTCTATTTCTAGTTCATCAAGCTAGTACCTGTCTCTGCTGTTTAAAATTTTTATCAACTGGTTGGCTTATTCAGGCTTATCTCCCAACTCTTCCATTGTCTTGTGGGTTGCTTCTATAGCCACTTTTACTAGTTTAGCTTGTTCAAAAATTACTTGAATAGATGGCCAAACATCATTTATAGAATCAATGATGTTGGCCCAAAGAATTTCCTTTATGTCTCCAAGTGGTTTTTGCAATGTCAAGTCCTTTTGAAGGACTTTTATTCTTTCTCCCATTCTTTGATTCTTTTGAACTTCTTCTTTTTGTTGTATCTATGCAAGTTTGTAATTAGTCTCCAAACTTGACACTTTTTCTCTATGCTTCTTAAGCTCACTATCCTGGATGCTCATTTCTTCCATGGCTTTTACAAATTCAGTTGTCTTTTATGTGGATGTCCCTGTGCATGTTGATGTACTTGTAATTGGCAAAGCAGTAGCTGGTGGAACTGTTGGTGCCAAGGCAGTAGCCAATGTGGAGGGTACTGCTGTAGAGACTGTAGGAATTACAATCTGATGAGTGGTGGCCAACTTACTATGTTTAGACTGTATCAAGTTATCCAACTCTTTCTCTGTTTCTTTTAGTTTTTCATTCAGCTTAAGGACTAAGTCCATAAGCTCTTCCTCCTTCTGAGTTTCTAATACTTTAGGTGTCTGAGGATGATGAATAGGAGGAATTTTGGGCTGCTTTTTCTTCTTAATAAGATTTTCTGCAACTTTCACATCTTTGAGATCATGGCCCAATTCTATGACTAATTCCTCTAAGTAATTTATTCTGGTATCCTTGGCATCTGAAGAGGCCTTCTCTAACTAGAATTGCACTAACATATTATTCAACGAATTTTGGAGTTGGTGAGCTTCAATTTCTTTGCTGGTCAAGGTGGAGTAGACCATTTCCCCAGTCTGCTTATGTAATTCTACTTGGTCAATAAGATGGATATCCTTTGCCAATACTTCAAAGTCTATTTTCAAGTAATCTGAAATTGACCTGGGCTACTGTTTAGTAGGCTTCATGAAAGTCATTTGCATTTTACCCTCTTTCACATGAAAGGCTGACATTAGCCTTGTTTGATTAGTAGAAGCCATTTTCAAGTAATGTGCATATATTTGTGCCTTCAATATTTCATTCCTGGACTTTATTTCTTTATATTTCTCTCTAATGTCTTGGCTATGGCCAGTAGGAGCCCTCAAGGAGGATACTTCCACACTTTATTGTTTTTCTAACATTTGAGCCTATGAGGTGTAAGGTTTTTGTGTACCTCTTGAGAGAGTGGTATGTCTGCTTTCTACTCTTTTTGCACCTATAGTTCTTGTTGTTTCTTCAGTAAACTCCTGTTCTAAAAATGGATTCAACCTTTACCTCTTGACATAAGTTTGGGAAATAGGTCTACTAGAAGGAGTGGCCTCCTGTCGACCTCTTTTAGGATTTCTCTCCTCATTTAGAGGAGTTTGTAAGATAGGTGGATTGTTCATGATATGTTCTGGCTGCGAAAGTTCTTTTGATATCTCTATCTATTCTGATTCCTTTGGCTACTTTGGTGGCTCTTGTTCTTGAGGTCCTTCTTCTGTTGTTTTTCCACTATGTCCCTGTGATTCCCTTTGAGATTGGGACTGTCCTGGCACCTGTACAAATTAATTTTTATCAAGTCTTCTTTCTAAATCAATCAATACATTAGTCACAATAACTTTTGTGCTATCTTGGTCTACCAAAGTGTTTTCCACCAATTCTAGCTGATTTCCATACTATTCAATTTCAGGAATTCTATGGTGGATATAAGGAGATAATTTATTCTTTTGTCTCCTATTGCAAACGAACTCTAAAGGGTCATAATTCTAGATAAAATTTTGTTTCACTTGCAGCCTTTGGAGGATTTATTCTGCTTCCTTTCTAGCTTCCCTACTATTACATATAAATGGGCCAAGCTGATCTTTTATCCTAAGTTGATATTTCTTCTTGGTCTTCACAAAATGCACCTCATTTGAATTAATCATTTGCCTATAGCACTCCAGAGCAAACAATCTCATGGGGAGGTATCTGGGCAATTTGTGGGAGCCAACTCACATCCATATATTATGATTTTAGTGTGGTTTTGGTACAAGTACCAATCTCCCACTCTATATTGTTTGGACAACTATAGGACCCTCCTAGTATTTGCACTGATTTTGGAGGGAGGGATTCCTAATAGCATAGTTTCCACTAGGTGCACAAAGAGATCTATGAAATCATTATAAGAATACTGAGAGTCATTTCGGTGGATTAATGAAGTCCAGAAGACCATAGATCTAGGGTTGCCTCTGGTATCAAGCTTTTGGAGTGTGATTGGGAATTTGTAAGCTTGATAATAGAGGAAAATATGATATAAAACTGAAGAATATTTGAACACTCTTTCATTATCCAACCTCATGAATTGATCATGCATTTTATCAGCAATGAACTTAGCATAGTCAAACCTGATGGCCGGGGGCTACCTAGGAGAGTAAATGGACATAAAGGTTATAATGATTTCATCAACAAATTCACTTGTAGTATGACCTAACACACTGGATATCATTTTTATGATGTCTCTGCCAAGATCAGAGAATATAGTCCACATATAAGGGGGAGGGTCCTTTAGAATGTATTTTTCTTCCCTGATGAAAGTCTGGAATAACTGACCAAGTTTTATTGAGGTGAGTGTAGGGAATCTATTAAGAAAAACTCCAACAGAAAGAGGGTTCAGGCTTTGGCTTGGTTGTAACTGCAGCATGTCATTTATGGACTCAACAGTAATGGTAAATAATACAGAATGATCAGGGGTCATTACTGCCCTTTGGCTAGGATTATAGTTCATATGGCAGTAATAGATAATCTTTGGGAAGATATGAACTCTGGGAAATTGGTACTTGGGTAAACCTGATTCTAAAAGCCCTATGTAGTTTGCATGGTTCAGGTACTGGTCTCTGTACTTGCAATATAGTTTCAAAGGTGATTCTTGGACAAAGGTATCCTTAATCTAAAAATCTGTATATGCTAATGGGGGATGGTCTAAATCCCTGTGGGTAGTAGAATTGGTAGAACATTTAATGCAATGGGAGTAGCCATCCTTGGTTCTTATGGATTCAAGGACAGGGGCGAAGGGTTTTCAGTGAAATTGGGGAAAACTGGTCTAATTCAAAGTATTTGGAGTCAGTGGAAAATTGTCTTAATGAATTACTTAGTAATTTAAAGCAATTGAGTCCAGGTTCAGGAATAAAACAGGGTTCCTTAATGAATTTGGGTAAATACCTGGTTTCGGCTTTGAACAGAGTGATGAGTGAATGTGTATGGTTTGAAGAAAGTGCACGTGATTGAAAGGTGGTCTGGAGTTTCAGCAGCTTTAGCAAGTTGGCAATTGAACGTGGGTTGACGGTTGTACGTGCTCTAGTGCTTACATGGAGGTCTCAGCGGTCTTTTTCACAGTAAAACTAAAAACAATGAGTTTTTTAGTTTTATTCACAAAGTTAACTATTTTGGTGGGTGCACAGGGAAAGGGACACTTGGTGTTATGTGGGGGATGTGACATTTTGTCATTTAGCTGGAGGCAGTATGCAGTTTCATATCACACTGCTTTTGGGCTTGAGCGGTTTTGGGGGCAGGCCGCCCGATGCCATTGATCGGGCACCACGTAGCAGTGGGATGAATAGTGAAACCACCCATATTGGGTAGGTAAAGTTCGACCTTCAGAAGCCGCCTGATATGAGTGTCGACTGTTGGATCAAAAGGGACTTGACCACATGGTGATCAGGGTGAGGACTTGACATGAACTTTAATGGAGGGGCTCGATGGGGGTTTTAAGCGTAGAGGGACTAATTAATTACATATTATGGAGGTTTACTGATATTAGGAGTGATTTCATTGGCGAGGTCGATTATTAATTAACCACTGATTGATTAATTAATCTTTTTTATTCGGAAGTGGTTCATTGGTTATTAATTAGTCGTTAATCGACTTAATTAACCCATTAATTATTCACTAATAAAGTTTATGTTTCGAACTTTGGGGATGGGATATTAAAATTAAAGGGGTTTAATAAAATATATGGGCAAGGGGTGTTTTGGGATTTAATATATAAATAAAATTAGAAGTTAATATGGAAAAGGCGGAAAAATGGATTTGTGCTAAGTATAATGTGTTTTGGAATTTATTTGCTTTTCACATGAGAACATTATAACTTAGGCTATGTGCATTTTTGTGGGTTTTTAGGGAAAAAGGGGTTTTACATGGGGGTGATTACTTTCCCTAGGAAAATAGTGCTTTTATCTTAGGAAAAGGGATTTTCTAGGGGAAAATGAATGAATTGAAGGTGATGAATGTTTATGAGGGGATTTTAGTACTTAGAACCTATAAGTTATTGGGCCGAGGGTCTGGTCCCTCCAGAAGTCAGAGAAATTCTCTGAGCCCCTTTAACTTAAGGTTTTAGGTACTTTAAGACTTTCCTTGGAGATTAGTTAAGTTAGGAATGTAGCGAATGAGGGAGGTTAATCAATTTGACTTTGTGTGCTTTGCTAAATACTCAACTATCATCCATACTTTAAAAATTTGATAATGAAAGTAAATGGTATTATTTAATCTAATCAATCATCATAATTCTGCAACCATTCAATTACTTACCCATCTACTCATCCTACCATTTTTTCTACTCTTTATTAATGTGCACTTAAGCTGGAAAACCCTTATCAAAACTTTTCTTTTCTTTTACAATAGAAATCTATCTAAGTCTATCCTTATTACATCCAAGGGCTCATACTAAACAATTGAGCTCCTTTTATTTTCTCCACCTATCTACTTATTTGCCAAGATTAAACAGTTTGGTCAGATTTTATTTTCTATTTCCAAGCATAAAATTGAAAACATGAGATAGCCAAGTTTAAACATTTTGACTATCAATGGATTGTGGCATGAATAACAAATTGCACACAATCATTATTAGGCATCAAAAGTAAATAGTAGTGGCATTTTGACTTGCACACTTTCATGGTATTTTTTCTTTATTGGGGTTCATTTTTTCATCTTTTTTGACCTTTTTATTCTTTTTGTCCTTTGATTTTTTTTTTTTAGGACATACCCTCTTTACATTTTTTAATATTTTTTATTTTTTGAATATGGAAAACATTTGAAGAAAGCAAAGGTATGTACATATTACAGATTTGATGTCAGCTAGACCAAAGTTATGACACCTATTAGAATAGGAACATAATAGTGGCTCCACTTGGGGATGGCATTTCCTAGTGAAATGTTAAGAACTAGTAGATCAATGGCCTTCTGAATTACTGTGATTTTACTCTGCAACTTTTTCCCTTTTTCTTTACTGCTTTATTGATATTTATGACAGTGAAACTTTTGAAGCTTAGGGCCTTCTCTTCGGGCTTCATCTCCAAAATTACCATCCAATCAACACTAGACTTTGTGAAAAATAAAATATGTACAAGTGATTAGTGAAATTAGTGACTGGGACCTATATAGTGCTTAAGCATTTGACCATTAACTGGTCCTCCTTCTACTTCTGCACCATCCAATTCTTTGAGGAAATAAGCATTATTACCTCTGAAAGCATAAATGATGTAAGGGCCTTTCCATAGGATGTCAAACTTCCCATGTTTACCTTTTTCCTGCTTTCTTGAGTCCCATTTCAAAACTTTATCTCCTAGATAGAAATATTTTGCCTTGGTCCTTTTGTCAAAAGCTTTCTTGATTCTCTCCTACACAACTTGGGATTTGATATACACTTCTTCCCTGGTTTGCTACAAGCGAATTGTCTAGTTGATCCTCCTTTGAATATCATTTGGCTCAACCTGTGCTTCTTGGAGCAATTTCATCACTGGTGTTCCCAAGGAAGATGGGAAAACAGCCTCCATTCCATAGACTAGCTAGTAAGGACAGGTACCAATGGATTTATTAGTGGTCAGCCTATCTGCCCACAAGGCATTTACTAGCTTCTTATTCCAAGTTTTCTTATTATCTTCCAACAATTTTTTGATTATATTCACTAAAATTTTGTTAGAAGACTCTGCTAGTCCATTTCCTTGGGGATAGTAGGATGTGGAGTGACCTAGGGTTATATGATATTTGTTGTAGAAATCAATCATCCTCTTTGATTTAAAAGCTGTTGCATTGTCTATGATGATTTTGGTGGGACAACCGAATCTGGACAGAATGTTGGCCTCAAGGAAACCTATTATGATAGTATCAATAGCTTGTCTTGAGGGTATGCCTTCTATCCATTTTGTAAAATAATCTCTGGAAGTCAAGATCCATCTATGTTGGGCAGAGGAAGGGAGATGAATTTCACCAATGAAGTCAAGACCCCATTGTTGAAATGGTGTTTCAGTAGATATAGGTTTCAAAGGTAATGGCAGTAGTTTTCTTTTTTCATTCAAAAATCTGACATTTGTGGCATGAGGCTACAAATTTCTTTAAATCATAAAACAGAGTGGGCCAGTAAAAACTAGCTCTTAAGATCTTATCAGCTGTGGTCTTCCAGTACAGATGTCCTCCATAGTCACCTGCATGAAACTTTAGTAATATTTTGTCAGATTCTTCCTTTAACGAACAATTAAGTAGGATGCCTTTGTGATTTTTCCAAAACAAAGCATTGTCAATTATGCGAAACTCCAAAGATTTCATTTTTAAGAACTTGCTTTTAGTTATGGAAAACTCAAGAAGAGCTTGAAAATTTTGTAGAATGTATATAATGTTAGCATACCATGGTGAATCCGTAAAGGTCTAGCTAATCTGTGGAGTCGCCATCTCCTCTTCGTTATCCAGTTCTATAATGAAATTTATGTCTAGGGCCTGACAGTTCGATTAAGCCATGAGCGTAGCTAAACCTTGGCCTTTGATTAGTTTTGTAGGTTTAATTTCTAAGTCATATTCTAACATGGTAGCTATCCACTTCTCTCTCTTTCCATATGATCTATCCCGTGTTAGAATGTCTTTGAATACAACATTGGGAACATAAGGTACTATATGAGAATACAAGATATAAACTCTGAAATTTTTAATAGCTTTAACCAGAGCAAAAGTTTGTTTTTCCATTATATTATACTTTAAAGGTTCATCTCTCAGGGCTTTACTAAAGAAGGCTATTGGTTGTTCAAAACCCTGATCATTTTTCTGCAGTAGGACTACAACAATTATATGTTCTGAGGCAAAAGAAAAAAATGATGAAATCCCTATCAATCATTGGACTGATGAGAACTGGTGTTTGTGTTAAGGCTCACTTTATATATTCAAAAGACCTTTTAGCCTATAGAGTCCATTTAATAGTCGAATCTTTCTTTAACATGTTGTTTGGTAATCTAATTAGTTCAGCTAAATTAGAGATAAATCTTCTCAAAATGTTTATTTTACCTAAAAATGCTTGTATTTCTCTGATGTTCCTAGGATGCGGTATCTGCAAAATGGCTTCAATTCTTGTTGGGTCGATCTAGATACCATGTTTGGAGATTATGTTGCCTAGTAATTTTCCCTATTCCAAACCAAATAAATATTTTTTAGGATTCAGAGAAATTCCATACTTCCTACACTTGGTGAAGACCTGCATGAGATGATCCAGGTGTTGTTGATCTGATTTACAGAATATTGTGATATCATCTAGGTATATTGCCAGGAAGTCATGTATTTCCTTAGAAAATACTATGTCCATCGCTATTTGAAAGGTGACCCCTGTGTTTTTAACCCAAAAGGCATTTTCACATACATGAAAGTGCCCCATGGAGTAGTGAATGCAGTTTTTGCCTGATCATCTAGGTGGACTAGGATCTAGTTATAACCAGAAAACCCATCTAGTAGTGAGATTCTGGTTGAAGCTACTAACCTCTGTAATATGTGATCCATTTTAGGAAGAGGATAGTTATCCTTGAGTGAAACTTTATTTAAATTCCAAAGGTCAACACACAGTCTTATTTCGCTAGTTTTCTTTCTTGTAGGTACCAAATTAGAGACCCAATTTGTGAATCTAATTGGTGCAATAATCTTAGCTTCATACATTCTTTTGATCTCTTTTTCAATGGAAGGAAATAGAATGGCGTTATTCCTTCTAAGCTTTTGTCTAAAAGGCTTCTGATTTTCTACTAAGGGAATGGTGTGTTGTATTATGTTGGTATCATAGGACTTCAAGTCCTCATAATTCCAAGCAAAAACATCTTGGAATTCCTTTAACAATTCTATGTATTTCACTTTTTTATTGGGAGGTAAAGACTTTGAAAGTTTTATCATTTTGGGATTTTCTTCAGAGCCTATATTACATTCCTTAATGTTTGATTTTAAAGGTTCCATTTTAGGATTTTTAGGGACATCGTTTGAGTCAAATCAGTCCTCCAAAGGAATTAATCCTTTGGGCAAAAAATTGTCTTTAAGATTGGTGACTTTAGATTCTTAATCGATTGCTTCATCAATTTCCATTTGTTTTAGGTTTCGAATATCTGATTTTGTAAACTTTGTGGGATGGAAATGATCTATATTTTCATGTTCTACTTTGTCAATTTCTACTTTATCAGTGTAATCAAAAGCTAATGTTATGTCTGTGTTTGTGTTTCTATTTACAAATTCATAATCTAAAGCTAGAAAATTATTAATTTGTTGATTATTATCGAACACTTGTGATTTCTTTAAGTTGTCAGGAATAGCAGATTTATGCCTAACCTCAGCAGTGTACTGATGGTTAGGCTGAAATGGCAACTTGCAAGTTCTAGCAAACATCGTTAAACTTTGAGCTTGAATATTGTGTTTTCTTGGAATAACAACAAGCTTGGTTTCTAATAAAGTATTTAGTATTTCTACAACTGTTCCTCTATAAAATCCTAACCTAGGATCCCTATTCTTATAAACAGCATTAATTTGTTTTATTACCCACTTAGAATCTTCCATAATAGAAATTCTTATGGCTCCTAACCTTTTGACCAATTTCAGACCTACCAGAAGTGCTTCATATTCGGCCATGTTGTTTGTACATTTAAAGTTAAATCTGTAGGCATGACCCTCTGAGTGATCATTTCTAAGTTGTAAATCCATACTCCTGCTCCTTCACCTAGTTTGTTTACTGATCCATTGAATTCATGATGCCATAGAATTTCATGTTCATAATTCTTACTGTCCGAGGGAATAAAATCTTCTCTGACTAAAGTATCTAGGTCATATTTATTATCTAAAATCTCATGAATTTGGACATTTGGATTTTCTTCTGTTACTGTAATTTCTTTTGGTTCTACCATGATGTTGTTTGAAGTATTTTGTTGGTTATATTTAGCATTGTAAATAATAAAAGAATCAATATCAGAATGCATTGAATATATAGGAAAGTTTTGAGGCCTCTCCTAGGTACTCACTACATACTTCATTAGAGTTTCTCTATACAAATTCTTAGGATGTCCAAAGATTGATATGGTACCATACAACATGTCAAGTTGTAGAGATCCTTGGAGTTTGGCACCCCAAGATCTAGACAGCAGCATGCCATACTTAGGTGGTATATTAGCAACCACTATGTCCATAAGAATGGTCTTAGCAGGGTACTACACTAGGGAAACGCACAGGTATTTTATAGGTCCTATGCACTTAACTTGGCTTAAATAAAATGAAAACAGGTCTTTATAAGGTCTAGTGATATCCAAGTTTAGCTTCTCCATAATGGATTTAGGCATAAGACTGTGTGAAGCCCTAGAGTCTAGCATGGCATTATGTAGGACTTTATCGTGGATGTTAAGGCTAATGTAGAAGGGTGGTATCCCTCCTTCCACTAGTTTTCCATTAACATTAGGACTAAAAATTAACTCTGGTTGATCATAAAATAGGTTAACAGAGTCTTCATTTTCGACGAAGTTTATAGATTTGCTTATTTGAGATCTGTAAGTTTCATGTTTAACCAGTTCTATTAAAGGGACCAAGATTTTAAGTTTGGCCACCTCTGCTCCCAAATTGAAAGGTAGAGGGAATTTATCTATTTGAACATTTGAAATCTTAGCAATAGGGGCTAGAGTGGTTTGTTCTTCTTTTTCAGCATTTGGAGTCTTTTTAATTGGATTTTCTAATATAATTTCTGGAGATTGTTCCACTGTTTCATTGAGGGGAACTAAAGTGGAAGGTTTCTCATTAGAAGGTCGGTCATCGGTTACATCTTCAATGTTGGGATTGGGAGGGTTCTGATTTGATCTAGAAAAGATTTGTAGAGTTTTTGTAACTGAAGGATTTTGATTTGCAGATTTTACTTTCTTAGGCTGATTAGGTACCACTTTCTTGTTTTGGTCTGGAACATCAATGTTCTTTTTTCTCCTCAAATTGTAATATTTATGCACTTTGAAAATAGTAGAGTCATACCCTTGCTCGTAATCGAAAGATTCTCTAGTTTGGGTTTGTAACTATTGAAGCATGTATAATTCCTGATCATCCTGAGTCAGAAATACAGTTTCTTCATCATCTAATCCTATTAAGTTGATTTGGGTGTCTAACTCAGGGTCTTCTTGATGGGAAGTTTCAGCATAATTTTCTTGGAAAGGAGGTGTAATGTTTTGATCAGGCCCATTTTTATGAGTATTTTGCTTTTGGTTCTTCCTAAAATTTGGATTCCTTATTGGAGGTGCCTGTTGGCTATCCCAGTGAGGTTTCCTTTCAATATTTTCGAGTCTGTCCATCAATTTTTCCATTCCTTTAGCTAAAGCATCCATTTTTTTTATCAAAGGGTGAAGTTTCATCTTTCAGGGGTGTTCTTCTCTCGTTTCTAACCCTAGCTCTTTTGGATAGCAAATTAGGTTCTACACTAACTGCAACACTTTGCATATCTTCTAGTGTAGGTGGATTTCTTTCTCTAAGTTGAAAAGCCATATCTGTGTCAAATCCATCTGGAAGCTTAATTAGGGCTAAGCTAGGTGGAGGTCTAAAGTCAAGTGCTATTGCATTATATAAATTGTTAAACCTAGTGTAATAGTCCTGAACAGTTTTGTTGGGTCCCCTCTTGAGGATTTTGTATTCAGAAATAATTTGAAGAGGGTTCTTTTTCTTTTCCCACCTATGTAAAAATTGTTGGTAAAAAAGTTCTAAACTATCTATACTATTAGGAGTCAATTTCATGCAGTTCGAAATAATCTATCATTTTCTTTGTGTGCTGTTATGTTGTGTAATATCTAGTGCCATCAAATAAGACAATTTTACTTTGATAATCTGCTGGTAAGGCGCCTTGAGGATCAGGCATAATAACAAGGGCATATATGAGTGCCATAGCTCTAAGTTAGACAAGATTGAGAACAAAAGTTGGGGTAATAGGAGGGTTTGGGACAACAGGGGATTTGGAGTAACAGGGGTAATGGGTATTTGAAGGGTAGTGATAGGCTGATGGGCAAGTGAAGGTATGAATGGAGATGAAGAATGAACTTCAGAAGTGTGGGGAACTGCTAGTGAGCTAAATGAAGTTGAAGCTGTTTCAGAAAGTTTAGGTATTCTATCAGTAGTAAGGGATGACTGAGGGGAATTCAGAAGGTACTGATCAATTGACAAGTTTGTGCTTTGGACTTCAATTTCTGCTGTAAATTTTGGATCTAGAACTGTGTCCTCAAGTTCACTCTCAGATTTGGTCCTAAATAAGGAATGGTCAAAATACTCATCAAAAGGGAGGTCTTCTATTACCAACCACTGACTAGGATAGGAATTGGATCTAAATAAAGGTCTTGGACTTATTGAACTTTCTTTTCTTCTGATTATTCTTGGAATAAGGTTGGGATTGTCAAATACAGGGGGATGATTTGGATCAGGGTTGGCCCTAGTATAGTTAGTTATCCCTGAAGCCAGATTGTGAGATTTTTCTAATTATTTTCTTTTTTATGAATTTTTGAAATAACTTCTAATAAAGCCTTTAAGAGGCTTAAAAAAAAAAATTGAATTTCTCAAAGGTTTATTAAGACTGGTGGTTTGAGTCCCCAGTATGGTTGCCACTATGTTATCACTCAGATGTTTTCCCTAGAAGTTATCAAAGAAAGAATAGTCTGAGGTAACCACAAACGTAATCATTTAGACTCAAGTTCTAGCCAACCTAAGCCCAAAGAGGGCTCCCTTTTTATAATCTAACTTTGTTTTGGGTGGGATTTTAGGCTAGTTATTAGTGCTATTGATGTTTTAGTTTTGATTGGGTGGTGGAATTAAGAAAAAAATGGGTGGAACAAGTATTCCGGCCATTGGGCTATGGAGTCAATCAGAGAGTGGCTTAACTGGATCAGATCAATCACTAAGGTGAGAGTTCACTGAGCAGATTAGCATAGAAAAAAACAAATCTGCAGGTTCAAATGGATGAGGTAGTCCTAACCAGGGCAAAGGGAAATGAAGAATCCTTAACTGGGATTAAGATGAAGAAAAGAAGGATGATTAGTAGTAAAGGGCAATGAAGAATCCTTTACTATGGACCAAAACGGGGGGGGTGTCACGCGGAATGAGTCGATCTTGCGGACAAGATAGACCTTCCTAGAATCTAATGAAGACCTAATGACAAGAAAACCAACCAGACACTATCTTTCTCTAAATGCACTTTATAAATAATGGCAAACAAATGTGTTTAAGGCCTAACTCATGTCTAACCAAGTTTGGGGATGCCTTCGCTCCTTTGACCCAAGTAAGTTCCTTTGTCGCAAACCTGCAAACACAAACAAGGAAAACGATTAAATAGCACCTGAATAGCCAGTATTATAAAACATATTTAACATGAAAGTCAAGGAGTCCATGAAACAAATAACATAAGATACTTGTTGAGAAAAATGAGCTTGATTGTATTAATTCAAAAGAAGAAGAACCTTACAACCTTTGCCTTGACGCTGTACAAGCTCCTCCCAGGGTCCAACAAGAAGTCTCCTCTACTTTGACAAGCTTCACTCACTCCCCAATGAGGCCAAAAAGGTATGTGATCTCTCCTCTTAAGCTCAAATAGGAAGTCTTGATTTCACTAGCATTTACGCTCAAAAGTTCAGCTTCTAACCTCTCTGGCCACTGACCCAATGCC
>APFE030856551.1:46445-59015 GCA_000404065.3 Pinus taeda
TTTTTTACAAGCTTGAGGAGGATAACATTTACTTGATTATAAGCTCATCCTTCGGATGAGTCCAACTTAGTTTAAATGCGGACCCTAAGAAGGAGTGGTCCATTCCTATTTGTAATGGAACATGTCCTTTACTGTCAAAATTTAATGAGTCCATTATAGGAGAAACTCAGCATTTTTCAATTTCAGAGTCTGAAAAACTTAAGAAGACTCCACGGTTGACCTTTTTCATAAATTTGTGTCTCCCAAGCCCGAAAAAGTATAAAATAATACTTGAGAGAACCGCTTGATCTTTACGACCAAGGAGTACTTTCGTAATTAGTGCCTCTGATCCGAAAAAGTAAAAAAGTGATCAATGACACGTCGTTTTGTGACCAATATCAAATTTGAAACGACAAAAACCCGGCAATCTTTTCGTGTTTTTACGGTCAGAAAAGGGTTGTAAGAGGACCATCTTTTTAGTTCCGTTTTAACGAGCTTAAAAAGAAAAACTCGACAATATTTTCATGTTTTAGGAGTTATAAAGGAGCTTAAAGGTGACTCTAATGTTTTTTTGTTGAAAATGACCCATTTCACCTGAAAAATCCATTATCTTGAACAAAAACTCAAACATTATTCATACCCGTTTAAAAATGGGTAAAAATGTCGCAAAAAACACCTTTTTAAAGTGAAACATAAACAAATTTAGAATTTATTTACTCAAAAAATTTATAAAAAGGACTTTTTACCATTCATTTTTACCGTTTGATATTTGGGTGAGAAAAAAGGGCTTTTGATCAGAAACTTCCCGTGAAGATTGCAGAAAATCCGTCTGTCAGAATCGAACGCCGTCTCCTCCAGGTAATCCACATCATCCTACTCTTCATTTCTATTCGATTAGAATTGTTTTTTAGGGGTTGATTTTCGTTTTTAGGTTTCAAAACCTGCACGCGGGGGTCCGCGGGTTTACCACAGGGGACCCGCGTACCCCGACTTTTTTGCAATGGGCAAAAGGTCAGGGGTATGCACCTGCCGTGAAGGCAAGGTGCGGACCTCACACACTGTCCCTAACAAGGGGGTACGTACCCCGCGCAAAGGTTTGTAAAAACCTAACTAACTCAAAAATTACCCAAAGAAATCAATTTTATGCATTGTAATTCGCCTTTTTACTTGAATGTAGGATAAACATCATGCTTGATTGGCAAGAACAGGAGTACGAGGATGTAGACCTCACCGCGATGAATCATCAACCTTCGATTGATGCATTGAAGGCATGCGACTTATACAAATTCTGGGCCATACCTGGCATGAGGGCCCAGGTGGAATTTTTGCAGTGGATGGTTAATAGATGTAGTATACAGGACTAGTGCTTCTTTATTGGTGGGCACTAGCTCGAAATCGAGCCAGCAGATATATAATTTTTGACTGGTTTGCCCAGGAGGGGTGAACACTTGACTCTATTTGGGACCAAGGCAGGTGGCCAGTCTGTTGAGAGCCTTCGGCTAGAGTTCAACAATGTCCAAAACTGGGACAAAGGGATAGATATCAAAACCATATCCCTTCCTGAACTCATGGTTATTGGATTTACAATTACCACACTCTGCGGTAGTGCAGTGCTACACATAGCCACTGGATCCAAATGCGGATGGCAGTCAATTGCTTTTGAGGCACCATTTTTAATTGGTACGATGCTGTGTTGGCCAATGTGAAGGGCCAACTGACCAGGGCCAAAAATGGACAACTAAAGACTTTTGGGTATGGTGCTATAGTTGTGAGTTTTGGTCTGGAGAGGGTTCCGATGTTGATCCCGCAACACCTCACTGTTGGAGCTGGGCTTCCTCGAGAGCCCAAACTGATGCAATGGGTTGCAATTATGGCCCGTCATCCTGATGAAGGGACCGAGGTCATTCGGTTCAAACCTGAGTATTTCCAATGGTTGGAACCAGGTTTTTGCTATCCAGGACTTTCCTTATGCTGGAGTTGATTTTTGTGGGGACCCAGACATGGCTCTTCCGCCAGGAGAGCAATGGGATGACTCAGGTAAAGTCATTTTCAACATTTTCCTAATTTATTTATTTTTTTGTTTTTATATCGTCCCAAAACTGATAGTGAAAGTTTCAAATGCAGATGTGGGCCCACGGCGACCAACCGCTCTCCGGCCTTACAAGAGAAAACAACCAGTTGCACCGGCTCCAGCCCCACAGGACAAATCAACAGAGACTTTGGCCGAGTTGGAGAGCCATCTAGAGCGCCTTACAGGGGACATTCCAGAGACCAACATAGATGACATCCCTCGTCGACTTCAACGCTATGTGATTGGGGTCCCAGGACCTTTTAGGAGGTTCCTTTGTAAGGTGGACCGTGCAGTGGTTTCGTATCGAGATCATCACCAGTGATGGGATGATCGCCTATTGTAGTAACATATGACATTTTTGGTTTTTGTACTTATCATTTTTACCGATCATAAGGTGTTTTTCAACCTATGATCGAGGAGGATGTATTATTTTGACACACTCCTAGATTATATATGATATCATTATTACAGCTTATCTTGTTAAACATGTTATGGAATGTTTTTAAATTTACTTGTATGATTATTTCATATGTCTACTTAACATTTGAGAAGCAATTGCATCTGCTAATGTATTTAAAGATCTTGGAATATGCTGATATTCAATGTAATAAAATTCACGTTCCAAGAGATGCACTCTCAAAAAAAATCTTAATAAAACTGGATTTCTAATGGCGTATACTCTAATAAGCTGTAATACAACGAGTTCAGAATATAACCTCACTATCAAACTCCGAATCCCAAATGAAAATAGATTCAGATAATAATTCCATCACTGCACTATACTCTGCAATGTTGTTTGTTGTTTGACTGAGGCTTACCCCATGCATAGATACCAACTCGTCAGAGGGCAAATAGATAACCCAAGCTGCGGAAGAAATATTCAATGTACTACAACAAGCACCATCAGCGAAACCAATGGATATTTGGAGAGGCGTCGACATCTACGACATCAAGAGTAAAACAAAGATAAGCGGGAATAACGATGAAAAACTCTCTCTAAGCTAAGCACACTTTTTAATCTAAAACACACTAGCTAGAAGGAAAAATAACCTAACTAAAAAATCTCCACTCATTTTAAGCATAATACCTCTTCAGGTAAATACCATTTCTGGGTTTACCTAAAGAGACCTTGTCAAAGTCTACCAATTCATAGGCCCCTTTCGCTAGCTTTTGCTTGACAACATAGGGACCATGCCACATAGGAACGAATTTTCCAGCGCCTAATTTATCATTTTCCCGATCGTACAATAAGACTAGATCTCCTTCCGAAAAATTTCGAGGGGTCACATTTCGATCATACTGAGCTTTAATACGTTTTGCATGAGAATCGATCGCTAGTGCAACATTGCGTCGATTCTCATCTAGCTGAGCCAAGTATAACAAACGTCGTTCCTCTTCGGAAGTGGCTGGAAGTAACTCGATGGCCATTCGCAATGACAGGATTTCGCACTCAATGGGTAACACAGCTTCCAGACCATAAACTAGTTGGAAAGGAGTGAAACTTGTCGATGTTTTTACTGAGGTTCGATACGCCCAAAGCACTGACAATAGCATGTTGTGCCAATTTGACTGATGAATCAAAATGATTCATCGGATCATGATGACTAGAACTTTGTTGATGGCTTCAACCAGGCCATTAGCTTGTGGGTAATAAGGAGTTGAACTGTTGTGATGCAAGCCAAGCTGGTTAGTAAGTTTAGCCATCATAACGTTTCGAAAATGACTCCCATGATCAGTGATAATCACTTGTGGAACACCAAACCTAGCAATTATATGATTGAATACGAAAATCGTAGTTGTTTTGCCGTCTGCTTCAAATGTAGGCATCGCCTCGGCCCACTTGGTAAAATAATCTACCGCAAGGATAATATACGCATGCCCCCCGGCCGAGTGAGGGTTACATGTAATAAAATCAATACCCCATTTGGCAAAAGGACCAACAACAATTATAGGGTGAAGAGGAGTAGGTGGAGCGCATCTTTTGATCAAAACATTGGCAGTTGTGGCATTTTCGGACCGCAATAATACAATCTTTAAATATAGACGGCCAGAAATAGCCAGCACGCAATATCTTTTGGGCAGTGGCATACCCAGACATATGAATGCCACACGCTCCAGAGTGACAGTCATTTAGGACCCTTTCGGCTTCCTCATGAGTGAAACAACGTCGAAAAATAGAGTCCGCCCCACGACGATAAAGAGTATCTCCAATAATTTTGAATTGTTGGGACTGGAAACATATTTTTCGACGGTCCGATCGTGAAAGATCTGCCCGAAAGGATTGGGTTTGGAGATAAACGATGATATCCCCGTGCCACGGATCTAAAGTGCTGATTAGAAACAAGGATTCTTTCGCAATGGGCTCCTCCGCCACAGTTTCTGTGTCAGCACGCGGGAAGTCACACATTAATTCTGCAAAAACTAAAGATTTCTTTGACTTAGACTTTTCAAACTCCAAGTCGAACTCCTGCAGGATGAAAATCCATTTGGAGTACTTGCCCCCCAGTAATTGCTTGGTCAAAATATAGATCATAGGGTTGCAATGAGAAATAATTGTAGTCTTGCGTAGTAAAATGTAATGACGAAAACGTTGGACAATTTGAACAACTGCCAATGCCAATTTCTCCACATGTGAGTATTTTAGCTCAGTTGGATTTAACGTGCGACTAAGGTAATATACCACATGTTCAGTACCAAATTCATCTTCCTGAGCTAACACCATTCCGATGGTGGAATAGGAAGCGGCGAGATACAAGAAGTAGTCCTGGTTGTAGTTGGGAGGATGCAATAATGGTGCATGGGTCAACGCGTGTTTTAGCGCATCAAAAGATTTCTCAGCTATCTTGTCCCAAAAGAATGAAGTATCTGCTTCAATAACTAGGTAAAACCCTTTGTGATCTCGGTGTAGTTAGGGAAGAATCAACGTAAAAAGTTTACTTTCCCTTGCAAACTTTGGAGTTGGTGAAGACTCGAAGGAGGAGGCAATCTGATAATGGCTTCAACCTTCGAGGGATCGACGCGAATGCCGGCTTTCGAAACAACAAACCCCAGTAACTGACCCGTTTCAATACAGAAAACACACTTGTGGGGATTCAACCTAATCCAGTAATGCTTACACCTCATAAAAATTGCTCTTAAATGGACGAGATGATCAGCTCGATGTAATGAATGAGCAGGCAAATCATCGAGATAGGGTTGCACAATGTGCTTAATATCGTGAAAAGCATAAGACATGGCCCGTTGAAAAGTTGCCCTGGCGTTCTTAAGCCCAAAAGGTAATTTGCAATAAGAAAATGTCCCCCATGGACAAATGAATGCCGTTTTTGGTTGATCAGCAGGTAGAATATTGATTTGATTGTATCCAGAAAAGCCATCCATGAAGGAGAAAATTTCAGTGCCGGCACAATCATCAATGGTTTGATCGATATAGGGAGCAGGGTAATTGTCCTTTGGACATGCTCGATTAATATCCCTATAGTCGATACATATTCTTATTGTCCCTTGCTTTTTGTTAACAGGAACAATATTCGATACCTAATCCGTTAACGGGATCGGATAAATGAAACCTGCTTTGAGTAATTTTTCAACTTCTGCTTTAATCGCAGCAGCTTTTCTTGGGTGAATCTAATGCAAACATTGCCGGACGGGTTTAGCATCCGGGTAAGTTTTGATTTCATGAACTACAATTGCGAGGTCAATTCCTGGAATTTCCTCATATGACCAGGAAAACACATCGCGGAATTCTTGAAATAGCGCCTTATATGTTTGAATTTCATCTTCCGTACAAGAGGCACCTATATGAATGTTTTCAATAATTCCAGGCTTAACTGAAATGTCAAGGGGAATAGTTCGAGAAATATTTCCCAAGTTTAACTCAGAATCGGGATGTTTCATTGGATTCTAAGCATCTTTGACATATTCAGTCGTAAAAATTGATGAAAAATCATTTTCAAAACGATCGCCCTCGGGTAAAAACGAAGATCTGTGATGAAGATCTTCCCATGGTAACTCATCGACGCATAGGATTTCACGAATTTTCTCATCAGTTTGAAGAAGTTCAGAAAACGTTATTAAATCTGAGTTTGATGTTGAAAGTGATTCCTCGTGGACTACATTCATTAAGTCGATTTGGGTTGATGTTGTGTCGGAAAACGACTGCACGGTCTGATACGCAAGTTCATACAGGCTCAAAGGCATAAGAGTACCAAATGAGTCGATCTCAGATTCAGAAGGTATGATCCAAGGATCATCATTAACAATGATATCTGATGAAATCATATGAATGGTTGCAATAGGAGATGATGCGTTGATAGGAGGAAAAGGAAAAGTGCCCAGTAAACTGGAATCTTTAACTAGTCCTACTCCAACATCCTTATATGGGATCGTCACTTTACAAACATGCCGAATGCTCTCAGCAGAGGCTGGGTCGGATGAAAAGTAAGAGAGTTGGTCTAAGGTTACAATCTTTCCATTATGAGGGAACTTGATAAGTCGAAAGACTGATGAAATGATAGCTGTCATAGCGTAAGACCAACTACGACCCAAGAGAAGGTTGTAATCTAGAGGGGCATCAACCACCTCCACATCTAGATTAACGGTTTTACCTTCAACCCCTATAGGTAAATCCTGTAGAATGCCAAAAGGATGAAACCCATGGCCATCAAAGGCCTTTAGAATCGTCGGGGATTGATTTAGTGATGGAGAACCAAGCGATATCCAACACTGTATCGACATAATACACGTCGAAGCTCCCTCATCAATCACAGTCCTATGAACAGGTTTGTTTTTTACTATCACTGGAATCTGGACAACCATTTGATGAGGTAAGCGCGGTGCACTATTTTCTAAATCGAAGATTATAAGGTTCAGGTCCTGAATGTCAATAGCTCCTATAGCTGACAAAAATAATTTACGCTGTGCTGGACATGATTGCAGCACTTCCAAAGCTGACATTGTTGAGGGTGAAATAGCTAAATCCTCAACAATGTTATAGTTCTGAGCCGCTCTCCCATGTGGATTGAAAGCAGACTTTCGAAGTACACCCTTTGTGGGCGGTTTGATTACTAAGTCTGGATTAGGTTTCTCGATCTGTAGTGGATCGGAACCGGGAGCTGAGGTTGATAGATTCGAATGAGAAGATTCTGCTTCTTTACCATCAATAGGACTTTTACTGCCATAATCTTGTGAGCGAGCTGCAATCCTAACATGGGACATCATCAATATGGGTTCTTCATTGGCACTGGAGGATGAACCTATCATCTTACTGTCTTGATTTGGAAAAGGATCCTTCAAAACAGTAGGATTTTGGGAACCTTTGACAATTTTCACAACCTCTGCATGATGAGTGCAGTCTCTTGTAAAATGTTCTTCATCACAAATAAGACAAGGATAACGAGGTTTGCGTTTTTCATCAGTTGATTCTGCTTTTTCTGGTTTCTCTTTCGAATTCTTATCTATTTTATTCTTCTTCTTCCCTTTCTTCTTACCACCAGTTTTTGATTTAGCTGTATATGACTCTACATCATGAATATCGGTGGAAAGTTCCGTGGAAGAATCTCCTGTCGGGGAATCTGGCAAGGTTATGATAGGAGAAGAATTCTTGGAAGACTTCTTCTCATTTTTGGTATTAACCGTACCAATCATTCCATTAGCGGCATGAGACCCTGAAGGAGTTGCAGCAATTTGATTTTGTTTGGGTAGATCGGGGATTTTCTCGTGTAACGTACCTGACTGAGTATAAACTAAGTCAAGGTACTATGCTTGAGCAATTACTTGCTCGTCAGTAACGACTCCGGCCTTAGCCACATCCTCAGTGATCTTGGGCAGTAAATATTTTACAAACCGTTCAGCTAAGATCTGATCCGCGATAAAAACTTTCACTAAACGCCGTTGAAGTCTCCATTCATGGATATGATCTGAGATGTAAGTGGACGTTGACTGCTTTAACGAAGTTAATAATTCCGTGCCATTGTCATATCTGACTGGCAACTGAAAATGAGTTAAAAACGAAGTAGCTAACTGGATAAAGTTATAAAAAGTGGCTCGTGGTAACTCGATGTACCACTTGGCCGCAAGACCAATTAGAGTGCGCTGGAAAATTTGTAAATGAATTGAATCATCTTAAATGGAATTAGAAACACACCAGAGGTGGTAAGTCATCACATGGTTCGACGGGTCCTCTCCTGGCTTACCTTCGAACTTAGGAATATCACTGGGCAACTTATGCGGCACTGGCAGCCAATACTGAAGATAATTAATTGGATCGTTCGTAAGGCACGTCAAGTCAGGCAAGTCCAAAGTTGCAATAAACGGTAACTGACGATTAGGGTCCCTAAAACTCTGGGTCTACAGACCAGCCCCAGGAGGAGGATATCCACGATAACTAGGAATTGGAATTGCATTTGGGATATTTTGTCCTCCTGAAAAACCAGGATTAACCGGACCATACTGGGGTTGCTGAGGTTGTTGATATGTATACCCAGGGTACGGTTGATACTGATAGACTGGTTGCTGCGTAGTAGGACCGTATTAGTATTGTCCTTGGTACAGTTGTTGATTAAACTGACGTTGAGTGGTGACAACCGTACTTCCTACAGGCATCTGAACCAAAGTGTGGACCGTGGGTCTAGACTGAGGTAAAGATGTCTGAGGAGTAGATACAGGGACAGTAGAAACCAGAGTTGTTGATACTCCAGAAGAAGGTGGGGTAGATGCCGTAGATTGCAGTAGTTGCAGCAGACGTTTGAGGCAGAGTACGAGGTGTACTAGGCCCAGACTGAGAAACTACAGAAGGTGCAGAAGTTTGAATAGTAGACTGGACAGGTTGCTGGGATGAACCAGAAACCAAGGGTTGTCTAGTTTGAGATGACAACTGCGCATTCGGTTGCAAAACCTGCTGGGATTGAGATGGATCCCACACTAAATTCTTTCTAGGGTATGGAACCATAATAGGTTGAGGATATTGAGGACCATAACCGGATTGAGGGTAGGGTTGATAATATGATTGACCCGAAGGTGGTTAGTAACCTTGGGTTGGGTCTTGACCTTGGGGTTGATAACCCTGAGGCACGTACTGATACTGGGGTTGACCTTGACGTACATATTGATACTGGGGTTTACCTTGAGGTACATATTGATATTGAGGTTGACTTTGAGGTACATATTGATACTAAGGTTGACCTTGAGGTACATACTGAGTCTGGGGTTGACCTTGAGGAACATACTATCCCGTAGGTATGTACTGTCCTTGAGGTTGCCCCCCAGGCACATACTAGGTACCTTGAGGTTGCCCCCCAGGTGGAGACTGGCCACCTTGCGGTTGAGGATTGGGAATAGAACCTGACATCATGAGAATATCTTCTACACTCAACAGTTTAGTACCATTATTTCCAGTTAATAACTTTTTTTCAATAGGTTGAGGAGATGCTCCCGAAAAAGTACCAGAAATGGACTGATACCCAGCGGGAACAGAAGGACCCCCGTACAAAAAGGCTTCCAGAGATTGAGAAAACATGGATGACTGTTTAGACATATTCAACGGAGGATAGTAACCTCTAGGTGTTGGGTGATAAGAAATACGAGGTGGTGAAAAACTTATTCCCAGGTTTTCCAAAAAATCAGTCAATGAAAGATACCAAGCACTGCTCCTAAGTGGACTGTAAAAGATTGATTCACGCTCCCTAAGGTCTAAAACAGGTCGATCTTCTGGAATAGGGATTCCTTCTTTGTTTTCTGAAAGAGCAAGTTCTTCAATAGCTATTAGTCCAGAAGGAAGATTTTGGGTAATTATCGCTTCTACCCTAGGTGAACTAGGACCACTAGAAGCTAGAGAAGCAAACCCTAATATTGGAGTAGCAGCAATTTCAGATTCAGGTTCAAATATTTCAGGTTCTTCACCTATATCACTAGTAGATGAAACACTACCAGTAACTTCTGAAATGGATACAGGCTGCGTACTATAGTTTTCTATTAACGTTGAAAAATCAGGATATCCCACCAAAAGCAGATTCACCTCTTTCAGGTGACCCACTTCTACTGTCTCTAGGAGTTACCAGGGCCCGTAGCCCTTCAAGCTAGCTTGGTGAAAACTCAGGAGGTTGGCCCTGAAGTCTACGGGACTTCCTCGGTAATTCAGCCACGGTTAAAAACTTTTAACTACTTCACATGAAAACAAAGTAAAATCTCAATGAAAACCACCTAAAGCCTCTAAAGAATCAAATTGAATCACACGCCTAAAGAATCTAGGAGATCAATCACACACAAACAGTAACTTTCCGTACCGAAAACACTAGTTGGTGATGAAATCCAACGTCGCAGAGTTCGATACAGAAATAGCGGCTAGAATAGTTACCCCGGAAACCTGCTTAATGAATAGACTGGCACAAGTTTCTCCACTTAACCGTCTCGAGTGAAGAGAACCCCCCAGAAAATCCAAGTGAGTCTAGCCGACGTCTACTCCAGATACAGTGGGATCTTCCCACCACCGTCACCTTAGGAAGAATCCTATAGAATATGGTCACTATAGTTACCAACAGAAACAAATATACCTGGGGGAACAGTCTACGATCCGATACGCACGCAAGGGCAGAGTAACAAGCTCAATCCCCTTGAAGGCTCCTTGAAATAAACCAAGGTTTACCAACAAGAGACCCTAGGCTCCTTGACAATGGTTAATCCGAGGTTTACCATTTTTAATACGTGAATATCTGGCGTCGTTCCCAATGAGGAAGGATTGATTCCCACACTGGTTCGGACACAATCTCGTGCTTCTCCTTTAAGAGGATCTTTCCCAGAGCATAGATGCAACAATTGGATTTCTCCTACCGCAAGATAAAACTACTTGTTTGTTTTACTATCTTGGAGAGTTAATTACTCCCTACTCCAAGATACTAGCCTAAGCTATGTTGGTGTATCAGAGCCCTAGAAACAAAAAATTTGCTAGATTGATTTTATTTTAAGCGTGAATTTTAGTGGTTTTTGATTAAGTCAAGAGGTGATGGAGATGAAACTCGTGGTGTAAAGACTCGACTCAAAATCACTACAAAAATGCACTTAAGATGATTAAATAATCTTTTCTCTTCAATGAAGTTCTAGCTAGGAAAGAGTTGGAAGATGCAAATACTTTGAAAACACAAATCTTTCTTAACGATCAAATCAAAAGAAGAGTATTCGTTTTAATGCACTAAAAAACGAGACAACTAATTATTTTCACAAGAATTTATCTTTTTCATTCAAACATTCAAACGCTACTTAAAACAAACTTTTTCAAAAGAGACCTTTCATATTTTTTTTTTTGTAAAAACATTTAAAACTATAACTAAAGAAAATCTTTAAGAAAACTATTGAATAAAGAAAACTTAAGATCTACAAACTAAGAAAACTTATTTGAAGTAAAAGCTCACAAAAAGTCTTTTTGAGGATGTTTTACTTGGTTACAAGCAAACCAAGGACCGATTTATCCAGAATCACAAATAAGTCAAGAACAACCAATTTTGTTTTCCTTTTGAAAATGAAAATCCAAACTTTCAATCACAAGCTTTTCGAAGTTTTGTAAAGAGAAAACTCAAAGTGGATTCCTCAACAAGGGAATATTTCATAAATGGTCAGACTCATAAGAAGGTTGATAGACACTAAGGTAATCTGAAGTCCCTACAGCTTCTAAGCTCAGAGCCACTACACAACCAAATCGAAAAACAAACTCAACAAGCAAAACTCCTAGGAATTTCACCTAAAACCCTAATGGTAATGAAATTAAACCAAGGAAAGATTTCAACCAGTCACATGCAGGTATCGGCAGAGGATAACCACTACAAAAACAAGATAAAACTAATTTAAAGAGTAAAAATCAAAATTTCAAAATTTTAGTAGGGTACGCAGGTTCAGAGTTTACACAGGTGCGTATACGCTCTGTGCACAAAGTAAAAGTGCGTACAGGTACACACTGTGATACACGTGTAGATTGCGGACTTCGACTAAAGTAATGAAAAATAAAAAGAAAACCTAAATCCACTAAGTCTACCCAAAGCCACACACAACAAGCTAAAAACAGAAACAAAAAGGCAAGTTTCTCAAGTCAAATAAAAACGAGGAAAACAATCAAGTCCCCAGTGGAGTCGCCATTTTGTCACACGGAATGAGTCGATCTTGCGGACAAGATAGACCTTCCTAGAATCTAATGAAGATACCAGACACTATCTTTCTCTAAATGTGCTTTATGAATAATGGCAAACAAATGTGTTTAAGGCCTACCTCATGTCCAACGCAAGTTTGGGGATGCCTTCGCTCCTTTGATCCAAGTAAGTTCCTTTGTCGCAAACCTGCAAACACAAACAAGGCAAACGATTAAATAGCACCTGAATAGCTAGTATTATAAAACATATTTAACATGAAATTCAAGGAGTCCATGAACCAAATAACATAAGATACTTGTTGAGAAAAATGAGCTTGATTGTATTAATTCAAAAGAAGAAGAACTTTACAACCTTTGCCTTGATGTTGTACAAGCTCCTCCCAGGGTCCAA
>APFE030856551.1:59257-110319 GCA_000404065.3 Pinus taeda
AAATTTCAGCTTCTACCCTCTCCAGCCACTAACCCAATGCCTCAATTTATAGTGTAATGGAGGGTAGTTACTAGGTCCTCTTTCAAGGGGATAGAATCCTCGTTCAAAGGGATAGCTTCTCCTAACAAGGGATTAGCTCCTTCTCTTATGGGATGCATGAACCACTTTGGAGCGAACAATCCACGTGAAAATTCCTTCTAGAAACCTCTAGAATGAACCCAAAATGAGTTTTTTAAGATAAAAATTGTGCCTTTTGACTTTCACAGGGGTACGCACCCTCCCCTTTACATACAAAGCGTATACGTACGCAGATATCCTGAACAAAAGGTGCGGGCCCGCATGCAAAAGTGAGAGAAAGTGCAGAACCAGAGTTACATTACTTTTTGATGTCTTTCTCTCATTTCCAAACCTTTTTTTGAAGAGCTGAGGTCTAAGACTTGCTTAGGAGGCTGGTATAGGTGGTGATAGACCCATACCGACCGCAAATAATCAAGGTGATGATATTTTTGTGTAACAAGGGGGGCACTATGGAAGTAAGGGAGCAATTAAGAATTCCCAGACCAAGATAGTCTAGTAGAAAACATATATAAAGTAAACAGTTAAAACAGAGAGCATTTAAGCTAATTATGAGATATCATTCCTTGTTTACTCTACAGATTTCATAAGAGACACATATGAATATTTATAACATGAAGAGAAAAAAATATTTAAACATGAAGAGATAATACTTATTTGTTCCAACTATGCACAAAAATTCAGTGAAATGTCCTTAGCTTTATTTCATAATCCAGTAGACTAGTCCAGTCTTGAGTACAATAGCTCCTTAGCTCGATATAAAATATCTACAAAAATGTATTTTAATCCGCACTAATTACTTCAATTTTTCAAGTATTTATACAAAAAAATGTTACAAAATATCTCATAACAATATGAAAATTATTCTAAGAAACCAAAAATATCTTCAACACGAAGATAGAGACAGACAGAGAACTGCATTCTTGTTGTCCCTTTTATTGTCACTATGATGGCTGTTGTAATTCGGATTTGACTCTTTTAGTTGCTTGATACTTATGTTCTAGAATTATTTTATGTCTTCTACCTTTTGATACTCTTTAACTACTGTACTTTGACTCTGTTTTACCTGTTTTGCCTGGCTGTCATATAGATTTACTGCAGTGACTTGATAATAAATCTGTCAGTTTCATCCACCATTCACTGTCAAGTAAGTTTATCCTTATCATCTTTCTATATATCTCATCAGCTTCTGTATACTTGGAAAAATTCAGTTTGTTGATGAACAAGTGCTTCACCTCATGCTCTATAAAAACAAATTTTCTAGACTATCATATAATACCTTCCTAGTGGGCAAGGACTTTACCCCTAAAGTACTAGCTTGGCTATTGGCAAGCTTGTTTAGTCTTTCAATATAATCATCTTGGGTCATCATCTTGTCATGTATTACCATGGGACTGGGGAGTCCCTTCTCTCTTACAATACCATACTTTGTCATAAATATATCAAGGTCAGCTTGGATACTCTGGCATTTTTTCTCAAGATTGAGCATCAAGTTCCTTTTGGTGAGAACCTTCTTTATTTCTATGATAGTTCATGTTCTATCTTCTATTTCTAGTTCATCAAGCTAGTACCTATTTCTGTTGTTCAAAAATTCTATCAACTGGTTGGCTTATTCAGGCTTATCTCCCAGCTCTTCCCTTGTCTTGTGGATTGCCTTTGTAGCCACTTTTATTAGTTCAATTTGTTCAAAAATTACTTGAATAGATGGCCAAACATCATTGATAGAATCAATGATGTTGGCCCAAAGAATTTCCTTCATGTCTCCAAGTGGCTTTTGCAATGTCAAGTCCTTTTTAAGGACTTTTATTCTTTCTTCCATTCTTTGAGTCTTCTGAACTTCTTCTTTCAATTATATTTGTGCAAGTTTGCAATCAGTCTCCAAACTTGACACTTTTTCTCTAAGCTTCTTAAGATTAGTAGCTTGAATGCTCATTTCTTCTATGGCTTTTACCAATTCAGCTGTCTTTTCTGTTGATGTCCTTGTGCTTGTTGACGTACCTGTAACTGGTAAAGCAATAGCTGGTGGAACTGTTGGTGCCAAGGCAGTAGCCAATGTGGAGGGTAATTCTGTAGAGACTGTAGGAATTACAGTCTGAGGAGTGGTGGCCAACTTACTCTATTTAGACTGTATCAAGTTATCTAGCTCTTTCTCTGTTTCTTTTAGTTTTGATTCAGCTTAAGGACTAAGTCCACAAGCTCTTCCTCCTTTTGAGTTTCGAATACTTCAGTTGTCTGAGGATGATGAAGAGGAGGCATTTTGAGCTTCTTTTTTAGTGCAACTATGTCATCATTTTTCTTATTAATAAGCTTTTCTATAGCTTTCACATATTTGGGATCATGGCCCAGTTCTATGACTAAATCCTCTAAGGACTTTATTCTGGTACCCTTGGCCTGTGAAGAGGCCTTCTCTAACTGGAATTGCGCTGACATATTATTCAACGAATTTTGGAGTTGGTGAGATACAATTGCCTTGCTGGTCAAGGTGGAGTACACCAGTTCCCCAGTCTGCTTGTGTAATTCTATTTGGTCAATAGGATGGATATCCTTTGCCAATACTTCAAATTCCATTTTCAAGTAATTTGCAATTGACCTGGGTTGCTGTATAGTAGGCTTGAAGAAACTCATCTGCATTTTAACCTCTTTCACATCAAAGGTTGACATTAGCCTTGTCTTATTAGTAGGAGCCATTTTCAGGTAATGTGCATAGATTTGTGCCTTCAATATTTCATTCCTAGCCTTTATTTCTTTATATTTATCTCTAATGTCTTAGCTCTAGCTAGTAGGAGCCGTGAAGGAGGATACTTCCACGCTCTATTGTCTTTCTAGCATTTGAGCCTATGAGGTTGAAGGTTCTTGTGTACTTCCTGAGGGAGTGGTCTGCCTGCTTTCTACTCTTTTTTCACCTGCAGTTCCTATTGTTTGTTCAGTAAACTCCTGTTCTGAAAATGGATTCCACCTTTACCTCTTGACATAAGTTTGGGCAACAGTTCTGCTAGAAGGAGTGACCTCCTCTCTATCTCTTTTAAGATTTCTCTCCTCATTTAGAGGAGTCTTTGAAATAGGTGGATTGTTCATGATATGTTCTAGCTAAGCAAGTTCTTCTGATATCTCTGGTTGTTTTAATTCCTTTGGCTGCTTTGATGGCTCTTTCTCTTGAGGTCCTTCTTCTTTTGTTTACCCACTGTGTCCTTGTGATTCCCTTTGAGATTGGGTATCTCCTGGCACCTGTATAAATTAATATTCATCAGGTCTTCTTTCTAAATCAATCAATATATTATTCACATCCACTTCTGTGCTATCTTAGTCTACCAAAGTGTTTTCCACCAATTCTAGTTGATTTGCATATTATTCAATTTCAGGAATTCTATGGTGGATATAAGGAGATAATTTATTCTTTTGTCTCCTATTGCAAATGAACTCTAAAGGGTCATAATTCTAGCTAAAACTTTGTTTCAATTGCAGCCTTTGGAGGATTGCTTCTGCTTCCTTTCCTTCCTCCCTACTATTACATATCAATGGGCCAAGTTGATCTTTTATCCTAAGTTGAGCTTTCTTCTTGGCCTTCACAAAATGCACCACATCTGAGTTAATCATTTGCCTGTAGTACTCCAAAGAAAACAATCTCATGAGGAGGTATACGAGCAATTTGTAGGGAGCCAACTCACATCCATATATTCTAATTTTAGTGTGGTTTTAGTACAAGTACCAATCTCCCACTCTATATTATTTGGACAACTGTAGGACCCTCATGATATCTGCACTAATTCTGGGGGAGGGCTTCTTAATAGCATAGTTTCCACTGGGTGTACAAAGAGATCTATGAAATCAGTATAAGAATATTGAGAGTCATTTAGGTGGATTAATGAAGTCCAAAAGACCACAGATCTAGGGTTGCCTCTGGTATCAAGCTTTTGGAGTGTGATTGGGAATTTGTCAGCTTGATAATACAAGAAAATATGATAAAAAACTGAAGAATATTTGAACACTCTTTCATTATCCAACCTCATGAATTGATCATGCATTTTATCAACAATGAACTTATCATAGTCAAACATTATGGTCTGGGGTTGCCCAAGAGAGTAAATGGACATAAAGGCTATAATGATTTCATTAACAAATTCACTTGTAGTCTGGCCTAACACACTGGATATCATTTCTATGATGTCTTGGCCAAGATAAGAGAATATAGTCCACATATAAGGGGGAGGGTCCTTTGGAATGTATTTTTCTTCCCTAATGAAGGTCTAGAATAACTGATCAAGTTTGATTGAGGTGAGTGTAGGGAATTTGTTAAGAAAATCTCCAATAGAAAGAGGGGTCAGGCTTTGGCTTGGTTGTAACTGCAGCATTTCATTTATCGACTTAGTAGTAATGGTAAATAATATAGAATGATCATGGGTCATTAATACCCTTTGGCTGGGATTATAGTTCATATGGCAGTAATGGATAATCTCTAGGAAGATATGAACTCTGGGGAATTGGTACTTGGTTAAACCTAATTCCCAAAGCCCTATGTAGTCTGCATGGTTCAAGTACTGGTCTCTGTACCTACAGTATAGTTTCAAAGGTGATTCTTGGATAGAGGTATCCTTAATTTGAAAAGATTTATCTACCAATGGGAGATGGTCTAAATCCCTATGGGGAGTAGAAATTGGTAGGACATTTAATGTAATGGGAGCAACCATTCTTAGTTCTTGTGGATTCAAGGACGGAAGCGAAGGGTCTTTAGTGAAATTGGGAAGACTAGTCTAATTCAGAGTAATTGGAGTCAGTGGGAAATTGTCTTACTAAATCACTTAGTAATTTAAAGCAATTGTTTCTAAGTGAATTTGGGTAAATACCTGGTTTTGGCTTTGAACAGAGTGATGAGCGACTATGCATGGTTTGTAGGAAGCATACATGACTGAAAGGTGGTTTGGAGTTTCAACAGCTTTCGCAGGTTGGCAGTTGGACGTGGGTTGATGGTTGTACATGCTCTAGTGCTTGCATGGAGGTCTGAGTGGTATTTTTCATGATAAAACTAAAAACAATGAGTTTTTTAGTTTTATTCACAAAGTCAACTATTTTGGCAGGTACATAGTGAAGGAACAATTGGTGTTATGCGGGGGATGCGACATTTTGTCATTTAGCAGGAGGTGGTATGCGGTTTCATATTGCACTGCTTTTGGGCTTGAGCGGTTTTTAGGGGAGGCTACTTGATGCCATTCATCTGGCACCACGTAGCAGTGGGATGAATAGTGAAACCACTCATATTAGGCAAGTAAAGGTTGGCCTTCGGAGGCTGCCTGATATGAGTGTCGACCGTTGGATCAAAAGGGACTTGATTGCATGGAGATCAAGGCAGGGACTTGACATGAACTTTAATGGAGGGGCCCGCTGGGGGTTTTAAGCATGGAGGGATTAATTAATTGATGATTATGGATTTTTAATGATGTCGAGAGTGATTTCATTGACGGGGTCAATTATTAATTAACCACTGATTGATTAATTAATCTCTTTTATTGGCGGTGGGTCATTAGTTATTAATTAGTTGTTGATTGAATTAACTAACCCAATAATTATTCACTAATAAAGTTTATGTTTCAAACTCCAGGGATGGGATATTAAAATTAAAGGATTTTAATAAAATATATGGGAAAGGGGTATTTTGGGATTTAATATATAAATAAAATTAGAAGTTAAGATGGAAAAGGCGGAAAAATGGATTTGTGCTAAGTATAATGTGTTTTGGAATTTATTTTCTTTTCACATGGGAACATTATAACTTAGTCTATGTGCATTTTTGTGGGCTTTTAGGGAAAATGGGGTTTTACGTGGGGGTGATTACTTTCCCTAGGCAAATAGTGCTTTTACCTTAGGTAAAGAGATTTTCTAGGGGAAAATTAATGAATTGAAGGGGGTGAATTTTTATGAGGGAATTTTAGTACTTAGAACCTATAAGTTATTGGGCCGAGGGTCCGATCCCTCGAGAGGTTAGAGAAATGCTCCGAGCCCCTTTAACTTAAGGTTTTAGGTACTTTAAGACTTTCCTTGGAAATTAGTTAAGTTAGGAATGTAGTGAATGAGAGAGGTTAATCAATTTGACATTTTGTGCTTTGGTAAATACTCAATTATCATCCATACTTTAGAAATTTGATGATGAAAGAAAATGATATGATTTAATCTAATCAGTCATCATAATTCTGCAACTATTCAACTACTTACCCATCTACTCATCTTACCATTTTTTCTACTCTTTATTAGGTTGCACTTAAGCTGGCAAACCCTTATAAAAAATATTCTTTTATTTTACAATAGAAATCTATCTAAGTCTATCCTTATTACATCCAAGGGCTCGAATTAAACAGTTGAGCTCCTTTTATTTTCTCTAAATATCTACTTATCTGCCAAGATTAAACAGTTTGGTCAGATTTTATTCTCTATTTCTAAGCAAAAAATTGAAAACATGAAATAGCAAAGTTTAAACATTTTGACTATCCATGGATTATGGCATGAATAACAAGTTGCACACAATCATTATTATGCATCAAAAGTAAATAGTACTGGCATTTTGACTTGCACACTTTCATGGTCTTTTTTCTTTCTTAGGGTTCATTTTTTCATATTTTTGACCTTTTTATTCTTTTTGTCCTTTGATTTTTCTTTTAGGACATACCCTCTTTACATTTTTTAATCTTTTTGATTTTTCAAATATGGAAAACATTTACAGAAAGAAAAGGCATGTACATATTACAGATTTGACCTCAACCATTCAAAAATTATGACACCTATTGGTATAGGGACATAACAAAAACTTTAATTATATTTGATAAAATTAATTATAGCAAAAGGTGTTTTCTTTATGGAGTTAATTAGGCAAACACTATTCAGCCTAGCCAATCTTCTATCTTCATTTTAGTTGTTCTCTCTAATAAAAAAATCAACATGTGGAAATTTCTATCAACGTTTCATTTTTTTCGTCTTTATCTCTGGCAATCCTATCAACAAGTATATGCGGGCCTAATAAATAATCTGAGTGCTATATGAGGTGGATTTTCTCAGCAATGAACTGATCGTAACCGCTAATTATGTGATGCTTGCTTTAACTATTAGTTAATGATGCAAAAGAAACAATTATTGCAATTGCATTTCTCACCAAATGGACTTAACAGAGATTAATGAAACTATTCCATCTACAATTCAAATTAATTTTATTGGAGATGATGTCCAGTGTTGATGTCATTGAAAAAAATGTAATTGAAGAGAATGGTCCTCCTTGGAATCAAAATAGAATTACGTCGAGAGAGAGGTTTCTTTTGACAACCCGAAGGCGGGCTTCATATTTTTCATATTTCAATCCTTAAAATGGTGAACCATCATCTTCTCAGCAGAGGTCCCAGCCCAATGCTCGTTAGGAAAAGCTTTCTGGAAATCACAACCTTGTTTCTTTAGTTAATGAATGGAAGCCTTCTGGGAAAGAGACTTTGTGATCCAAGTTATACCTTCACTATATGATTTATGTTTAAACCCATTGTGCAAACATCTTGAAAATATCGAGACACTCGAAGGAATTCCTAATTCAGCCAAGAAAAAAATCAATACTTCTTTCTGTGCATTGTATAAAATGACTCCTCATACCTTAGGATTATTCAATACATGTCTCCAACACAAATTTTCATTCCAGACTGCTCTCTTATACCATAGGTGTTAAGTCCCTATAATACCAGTGATTACCCCATCACTATTGTAGTTGTATCCCTTATTAATATTGTTGTGCCCCTATTGTCCCCATATTGTTATTATTGTGCCCCATAGAATCCCTCTATTGTTATTTTTGTGCGTTTATATTATTATTGTTTAGGTCGGCTTTGGTTATATTGTGACTCCTTAGACTCCTATATATAGAAAGGAGGTTTTGTCATTTGAATCATCCAAGAATTGTTCATTTATGTAATGTAAATGAGGTTGCCCCCTTGAAGAGGCTGAATTCTAAGGCGTTGATCTATCTTTTCTATCTTTTGTGAGCTTGTTTCATAACATTTGGTATCAGAACTTTGAATTCTAAGGTTTCGCTGCTCCAAATAGGTCATCGTGGCATTTTCACTATAATTTTTTTTTTTTTTGGGATGTTTCAGATGCTACAAAAAAAACCCATTTGATAATAAATCACGTTGAACCTCGGATCCAAATTTCAAAGCTTTTTGCGGAATATTTGTGGAGATATGATCTGATGAATTCTGTCCTTTTGCAGTCTCCTGAATTACATTCCAAACATGTGACCTGGGGAAAATATTCATAACTTTTGTTTTGAGCATCAGATTAAAATTTCGTAAGAATTTACAGAAGGAGGACAGATTGCAGTTTCCTGTATATATTTTTCAGAGGCAATATCGAGCTCCTACAAAGTGAAAAAAGGTGTGTAAATTTTTTTAAATTTTTTCTTAAGCTTGGTTTGAAAAATTATTTTGAAGGAATTCAAAGGGAATAATATAGAATTATTATCAGTAACTGATGCCCCAAGGAAAGAAAATGCAAACACCTAGTAAGCAACTTGAAATCTCTAGCACAACTTATGAAGAAGAGGAAGAAATGCAACATGATATATCAAAATTACGAGACCAAGTGCAACAAATGTCACTCGCACAAAAAGTAATAGAATCTAAAATGGATGGTTTAAAGAAAGATGTAGAAGCTAAGATGAATGATGTGGAAGCTAAGATGGATTATTTGAAGATAGATTTGAAGACAGATTTGAAGACAAGCATGGCAAACTTGAAGACAAATTTGACAAATTTTCTATAGGAAATACTTACTAATGGTGAAAGGGTAGTAAAGGAAACTCGTGACAAGAAAAAAATAATTGTTAATCATGATTTCATAGACTCTAATGTTGGATTTAAGAATCACCATATTCCAAAAATCAATATGAGGAAGTTTGATGGCATGGATCCTGCAACATGGATACTATAGATGGAGCAATTTTTCGATCTCAATAATGTGCAAAACACATAATAGGTACATATTGCCACTTTATATTTGGAACCAAATCAGTTTGTATGGTATCAATAGCTTTGCTCTCATAAAAAAATTGTCACTTGGGAAATTTTTATGGAATAATTGATAGCACATTATGAGGATACAAAAAGCAACAATTTTTTTATCCAACTTATAAGTCTCAAACAAAAGGGTTCAATGATGGATCACATTGAGGACTTCAAAAATTGAACATAAGGGTAAAAGATATTCCAAAAGAGAATAGGATTGATGTGTTCATAGGGACTTTAAAGGATAATATCCAACATGAGGTTTTCCTTTGGGAACCTAATTCATTGGAGAAGGCATTCAGGTTACGAAGAAAAATGTAAAGCAAAATTATGGCAACCGGGAAGCCTACCACTCACAACTATAAAGATGGAAGTGTTGTTGCCCCTAGCCTTCCACAACCTATAAGGTTGACACCATACCAATTGGAAGAAAAAAGAGCAAAAGGGCTTTGTTATAGTTATGATAGCAAATACACTAAAGGTCATAAGTGTGCTGAGAAGAAATTCTTTTACATAGATTGTGAATAGGAGGAAGAAAAGAACAAGAAATGTCAAAAGAAGAGGATATACTCCAGGAACAAACCCTAGATAAAGAAATATTGAATCCAACCATATCTTGTAATGCATTGGTTGAAATTACCACTCCTTAAACTATTAAGATAGAAGGAAATATAAAGAAGAAAAAGGTAATAGTGTTGATTGATTTAGGAAGTACCTGCAATTTTATTCATTGTAAGATAGAAAACGAATTGAATTGCTTCCTATATCCAGCACTAGAGTGTCAAGTAATGGTTGCATGTGGAGGAATGATAAATTTCTCTGGAAAGTGCCATAATATCAAGCTATCCATGGGAGAATATGTATTGAGTAGCCTAATGCTTTCCATTCCAATGGGAGGTGCTGATGTTGTACTAGGAGTCCAATGGCTACAATCCTTGGGTACAATAGCTTTTTTCAGGAAGTTTTCATGAAATTTTCTACAGAAGGAAAGGAAGTTGAATTAAGGGGTATTGCAGGGAAACTAGGAAAGATAATCAACTCTAACATTATGACAAAGTTTCTAAAAAAGGAACAAAGAGGTGTAATTGCACAATTATGTTCACTAGATGTTTCCACACCGAAATCATCTATTTCTCTAGATCTCCAAAAAGTCCTGGAAAATCATTCCAAGGTATTTTAGACTCCCAAAGGTCTCCCACCTATTCATGATCATGATCATGCTATTCATATGATTCTAGGAAGTGTTCCTCCAAAAATGAGGCCGTATAGATATCCCTATGCCCAAAAGAATGAAATTGAATGTATGGTTGCAGAAATGCTAGAGGCTGGTATAATTCAACCTAGTCAAATTTCTTTCTCTACTCTTGTAGTATTGGTGCACAAGAAGGATGGATCATGGCACATATGTCTGTATTATAGGGAGCTCAACAAGGTCACTATTAAAGATAAGTTTCCTATTCCTGTAATTGATGAATTACTAGATGAATTGCATGGATCAATTTACTTCACCAAGTTGGATCTTTGTTCAGAATATCATCAAATCAGAATGAAGACAACATTTAGAACTCATGAGGCTCATTATGTATTTTTGGTCATGCCTTTTGGCCTTACCAATGCACCTTCTACATTTCAAGGTTTGATGAATTCCATTTTCAAACCCTTCCTTAGAAAATTTGTGTTAGTATTTTTTGATGATATACTAATCTACAACAAGTCTTGGAAGGATCATGTTGAATATGTTGATAGGGTGCTACAACTATTGGAGGAGAAACAATTATATGCAAAAAGATCCAAATGTTTCTTTGGAGTACAAGAGGTGGACTATCTGGGTCATATTGTATCTCATGAAGGAGTTAAGGTAGACCCTAGCAAAATTAAAGCCATTAAGGAATGGGAAATCCCCACATCATAAAGCATTTGCGAGGATTTCTTGGGTTGACAGGGTATTATCGCAAGTTTGTTAAGAATTATGGGAAAATAATAGCACCTCTAACAACATTATTGAAGAAAGATGCATTTTCATGGACTCCGGCAACAAAGGCCTTTGAACATCTTAAAGAGGCAATGTGCCAAGCACCGGTCTTAGCTACACCGGGCTTCACAAAAACCTTTATTGTGGATGTGATGCTTCAGGAAATGGAATTGGTGCTGTTCTAATGCAAGATGCCATTGCTTTTGAAAGTCGTCCAATCAAGGGAAAGTTTTTACACAAAGCTATTTATGAGAGGGAAATGTTGGCAATACTCCCTGCACTTAAGAAATGGCGACCCTACCTAATGGGAAGACACTTCAAGGTAAAAATGGATCATGATAGCCTTAAATACTTTTTAGAACAAAGATTATCCTCTGAAGAGCAACAAAAGTGGGTCACGAAGATGTTGGGTTATGACTTTGAAATCATCTACAAAAAAGGGAAGCAAAATGTGGTGGAAGATACAATCTCAAGAAAGGATGACGATGTGGAAGAATTGTTGTGCACGATTTCTATTATCCAGCTAGATTCGATAAACGAAGCAAGGGAGGAATGGAAGAATGATGAAGAAGTGTGGGCACTTATTTGAAAGTTACAAGATTCCAGTAATTCTGATACACTTAGCTAGCAAAATGATTCGTTATGGTACAAAGATCGCTTATACCTCTGTAAGAATTCCCAACTCAAACAAAAGATTCTTATGGAATTTCACACTTCTCCCTTAGGAGGGCAGTCAAGATTTTTAAAAACTTACCACAGGGTTAAGAAGGAGTTTTTTGGGATGGCCTTAAATCGGATATTCAAAATTTTGTGGTAGAATGTTTGGTTTGCCAACAAAATAAAGTTGAAACAATTAATACCCCAGGTCTATTACAACCTTTATCCTTTCCAAGCTAACGTTGGGAGGAGGTTTCAATGGAATTTATCATAGGTTTACCCAGGTCTGAGGGAAAGAGTGTCATCATCGTGGTGGTTGATAGACTGACCAAGTATGCATAGTTTTGTGCATTATCACATCCATTTAAAGCCAACATAGTTTCTACTGCATTTATGGAAACAATTCAAAAGCTACATGGAAACCCAAAGATTATTGTAAGTAATAGCGATCCCATTTTTATTGGAAATTTTTGGACAGAATTATCTTCTTGTCTTGGTAGTCAGTGAGCTCATAGCTCATCTTATCATCCACAATCTGATGGGAAAACTGAGATAGTAAACAAATGTTTGGAAGGATATCTTTGTTCCTTTGTATCCGATAAACAGACACAATGGGTCAACTGGTTTCCTTTGGCTAAATGGTGGTATAACACTTCCTTCCATACAACAACAAAAATGACCCCATTTATGGCACTTTATGGATATCTGCCACCATCCATCACATCATATTTAAGAGAAAATTCTAAGGTTCAAGTAGTGGAACATAACATTGAGCATCAGCAACAAGTCCTCCAACTCTTAAAGGATAACCTCGTGTTATCACAGAATAAAATAAAACAATAGGCATATCAACATCGCAGCGAAATAAGTTTTGATGTAGTTGATTGGATAATCCTACAACTACAACCATATAAACAAATGTCCCTCAAACAAGATAAGAAGGATAATAAATTATCACCAAAGTATTATGGTTCGTACAAGTTGTTGCAAAAGATTGGTACTATGGCATACAAATTGGAGCTTCCTGCAGCTTCTCGAGTGCACCCAGTTTTCCATGTTTCATGTTTAAAGAAGGTGACAGGCGACAAGCTCCTAGTTCAAACAATACTGCCAGAACTTGAAAAGGAAGGAAAAATTATATTGGAACCGGAAGCAGTCATAGAAACAAGAACTCGACAACTACGAAATCGATCAATTTTAGAGTATCTCATCAAGTGGAAGAACTTATCCATTGAAGATTCCACATGGGAGGATGAGAATTTTATACAGAAGCATCCATAACTACTCAATCATTGAGAAAAAAACTTTTTTTGAAGGAGAGGGGCATGTTAGGTCCCTATAATACTAGTGATTACCCCATTACTATTGTAGTTGTATCCCTTATTAATATTGTTGTGCCCCTATTGTCCCCATATTGTTATCACTGTGTCCCATATAATCCCTCTATTGTTATTTTTGTGCATTTATATTATTATTGTTAGGTTGGCTTGGTTATATTGTGACTCCTTAGACTCCTATATATAGAAAGGAGGTTTTGCCATTTGAATCATCCAAGAATTTTTCATTTATGTAATGTAAAAGAGGTTGCCCCCTTGAAGAGGCTGAATTCTAAGGTGTTAATCTATCTTTTCTATCTTTTGTGAGGTGGTTTCATAAAAATAGGAATATCTTACCAAGCTTATTGCAGAATGTTCAAGAACTAATCCAGAGGTACTGCAATTGGGCATGTGTGGAAGCGCTTTTCCAAATCATTTATTGCAAGCTACCTTTTCTCGTTCTTCTACAGGCTTGCCTTTCTTAACTTGCCTCTCTCTAAAGGGCGCATATCACATATTACATGTTTGATTAAGATAATTTGTGCGGATGCCTCTTTTGCTAAGTTATATTGGTTTTAGTCACTGCTCATTATGTTAATTTTTGCAACTACGGTAAAATTCCACCTTGGATAGATCAAATGATAGAGATAATTATTGCATTAGATTCCCTTAAATATCACCCAATTTGTTAAAGTGGAAGTTAATTTATGAATTATTTTATTCACACATGTATTATGGAATGGGTTGACCCTAACCACATGAGTAATTCCTTAGGTCAGTCTTAACCGCAAGTGACCCCTCAGGAAACCTATAAAAGGAAGCAACCTCAAGTTCATTTGGACACACATATTCTCTTCTCTTTTGTCTTGGTTCGCGTAGGTTTGGCGGAAGGAGTTCGCTCAAGGGTCTGAGATAATAGGCGAAAGGTTTTCTTTGGGTTAGGGTCTTTTGGATCTCAATTGCTAGCACAGATCTGAAGTTTTTTGTCCATAGTCACAGGCACAGAGTGGGTAAGAGAGTGACTTTGGATCTCTAGTCACTGGGAAGCAGTTCAAAGGGAGCGACTTTGTGTTTAGAGATAGATCAGAAGGTTCCAGTCCTCGGTCGCCGACTTCAAGTAACCCAGGGAGTGAATTTGTCAATTAAGTCACTCAAATAGCATTGTGAGGGTGTGAATTTTACATGTTGGTCACTTGGATAGCCCGCGAAGAGAGAAAATTTGGTTCTTATCTATTTAGGGCCATAGTCACAAGCATAGAGACCTCTTGGGAGAGACTTTGCTGTTACAGTCACTCGGTTAATGTCTCCATGAGTGCGACTTTGAGATTTTCAGTGGCTCATAGACAATACCGATGAGAGTGAACCAGTTCACATCTAGGGTTTTGGCATCTTGGAATTAGTAACCTGTAGATCTAGATTTCTCTGCTGCAGATTAGTGGATCTGAGTTTCTCTATTGTTATGACAGATTTGTAGATCTGGCTTATTGTTACATGTTGTTGATCATATGTATTGGGCTCGTTGTACTCACTATTGTAACTTCTTATGACGATCTAAGAAAAAGAAGAATATTTATAAGGGTTTTCCACATAGTGGGTTTTTCCCTAGCCACGAACCAATCCTGGTGTCTCTATATGTGTGCATGCTTTCTTCTACTATTCCTTTTTATATTCTGTTGCATTGATGATGATGTTGATGTTGTTTCTTTCTATGTTATTGCACATGTTGATGTATAATAGTGTAGATCTAGATAATGAAATGATGATACGGGGTGAACTTAAAGTGTTAATGGTGAAACACAACTATCATAGTAATGAATAATATTTTTTTAAGGAAAATTAATATGGTATCAGAGCTAGGCTGAAGAAGATCCATGGAGATCACCCTGATGATGACACCATTGATGGAAGCAAGAATATGATGGTGGAGACCTATAAGAATTGTAGGGTTGGAAGAAAACCCTAGGCATCTTGATGATTAGGGTTTGATATATTATATGAGGTTAGAGTTGGAGATAAAATCATAGTCTATGGAAAAGTCTTGAGATTTGATGTATGAAACTCCAACATGATCTATGCACTCATGGAAGATTTGAGGAAGTTCTAGATGGGATAATCCCTAGCAGATCTGGTTGGATACTTAAAGACGACATTAGTATATGGACCATGGACATTGATGGCTCTTGAAGATTGATTCAAGAGGGAGAGAATCACCTCTCATTAAAGATAATTATTTCTTGGTTTATGATGCTTCTTACTTATAGATTTGATGATTATTTTACATATTTATTTGAGTATATCGATGTTTCTAACCTCCATGATGAGATGTGATGAGTAGGTCCTTCTTGAGGATCCTTTCGAGATGTAGATCTAGAAAGAGGTAAAGAGGTACTTGATGAAAAGATGTAAAAGTACTTCAAGCAACCTATGACTAATGTGCAGATTCTTTGGTATTTGAATACTACAAGGTATGCATCGTATGTTGTGTTTCAATTATTAACTTGGTAAGCCCTAAGGTTGGATGAGAATGCCTCTTTCTTTATTGGCTCATACATGTTATGAAAGTGATTTGGATCTATGTTTCCTATGATGAAAATATGCACCTAGTATTTAACACTTTGATCTTATCGAATTCAATGAGCCTATCTAATAATGATACATTCATACACTTGATATTGGGCTACGTTTATAATCTATTTTTTGGATATCTTGAACCTATAAAGAAGGCTAGCACCTTGAATCTAGAAAATGATACTTGACGTGATGGAATTCATATAGATGATAGTTCATTGACTCCTATACATGAGTCTGCTAGTAATTCTTCCAATAAGAATGATGAAATCATATGGAAAGAGTGATTGACACTTGTTGTTTTGATAAAGCTTGATTGAATGACCTACTTTGATCTCATTGGTCATGAAGAGTACAATAACTTTTATATGAGAAGTATAAGTGTAAGATTGATATTTCAGATCTCTTAATACCTGTGGTCTTGTATTGATGGCATATGGTTAAACGAGTTACATTAACTTGATGGAGTGACTTGACAGAAAATGCTCTTGTGTTCATAATCTTTGAGATATGATGTTTCTTTTATTTGCTGCTTTGAGTCTAAACCTTTGATGAAAGATTGATGTCATGACGTTGATAGTCATATGTTTATGATCTAACAGATCTATTGTTGCATGAATCAAGTTGAGACAAGTTTCCTACATGAATGAAGATGAATGATGCAGATCCCCATTTAGAGGGAGAATCACTTCTTAAGATTCTTACCCTTATCACTATTTGTATTCTATGTTTCTGAAGTATGATTTAAGTGCATCTGATAGTATTGATCTGCAACATGACCTTAGATTTGAATACCATACATAAATTAGGGTTTCTGTTCTAGTCACAGTGATAGATCTAGGAGATCTCCTCCCTGGTCTCACTCATGCTAAGGCCTAGACAACGACCAGATAGTTAAAGCCACTCCCATGCTAACCATAAGAGAGCGACTAGAGGATTGATTGTTGTTGACCATCATTCGAAGCTTTCTGAAGTTGTTTGAACTTTGAATGATGATGTCCTTGACATATTCTCTAACTGTTAACTAATTTCTGAAGTTGTTGAGTTAAATGGTTGATCATATAATGAAGTATTGTGCTTGAAATCAGATGGTCACTTGAAATATATCAAGACCAAAGAGGTATTACAGATAACAACCAGATCTACTAATAGGAAAAGATTGAATGTTTTCCATAGCATCAACATGCAAATTAAATTTGTGTTTACAGGTGACTAGGACATACAGATAAATATCTCACTATATATGTGCTACAAGATGTTGACATGATTCAACATTATTGGTATATATGAAAAGTGTTTTGTCATGATGCTTGACAATAAATTTGAATTGAAGATTGAGATGTGCTCTCTTCGATAACATTTGGACTTGACTTGATGTCTAGTGATATGATTTGGTGATTGTTGATTTTCCTTGATATCGATATTATGTTGGCATGATGACTTATTGGCCTCCTCATTCTTAGCACAACAATTGAAATAATGATAGTTGTGTTTTGGCATGAAAAATGGAACCTGCATGACTCATCCTTGATGTATGCATTTACACCTAGTGATAAGATGACTTATCTTATGCTTGATAAAGTTTAGATTGATAATGCATGACTCGTTGGCGTGATGAAGTCATGATTTGATATGAGCTACACCTATCTCCTGGTTGAAAGTATTTATACTATGATAATGATGACTTTGATAATGGTCATGATCTGGCTTCTAAACTCTAATGAGTTGACTTTGTTGTTGATGTTATGACATTGAGTTATGTAACGATGATAATGTTAGCATTATGCTTAGAGCATTGCAATCCATATATGTCTAGATTTAATAGTTATCTGATGAAGTCAGGATGATGAGTTCGAAGGTATGACTTTGATATTGATTATGGTTTTGGTTTTATATCCTGATGATCTACTTGTGACAGGTGATGAGCCTCAGATGCTTTAATTAGAGGGAGAAGTTTTATGAAGCCCGAAATAATGTGTCATGGCATGATGTATCAATTTTTTAAATTTGGAAAGAAATTCCATATTGCAAAGCTATTGGAAAATGTCATGAAAATGAAAATCCTTGGATACCTTGATTTGAAGTTCAAGATGTTGTTGAACTTCACATGGCATCTGACAGTTAGAGCATTGATGTTCCATTTTGAAAATCCATCTATATGTGTATGATGTGCATAATGAATTCATGAGTGAGTTGCTTTGCTCACATAAAGTTGCCACTGAGCATGCTTTCAAATATCTGCATGAGGTGCTCTAATTTGAGAATGTGATATTTCTCCTATGATATGTATCTGCATAGATGTATTACTGATACTTGAAATTATTGTTGATATGCACATTTAGATGCCGCTTTAGCATGAGATCTACCATGATATCTTGGATGAGAGGTCCATAGCATGACCAAGGTTGATCATGATGTTGCTAGCATAACTAGCTGTGAGGCATGATACATAAGCTCCTTAGAAGAGATGTTTGAGCATGATATGGATAGGGCATGGATACCATGGATACATTGTGATGATCTGATTGGTAGTAAGTCTCACATCTATGGTTGGGACTGAGGTACTCTCATATATTGAGATAGTGCAGTGATTTGAAAAAATCTTAGGCTTGTGTTTGGCCCTTTCGTGAGAGGGAGGATGATTATGGTATCCTTTTGTGATTCCTATGATTATATATGAGTTGACATGATATTTGATTTGATGTTATGTATGAACATGAAACAACTTTTACTGAGAAAAGCTGATGATGAAAGAATGTAATGATCCTAAATAGGAATACAAGTGATAACAAGCAAATAATATATGCAACAAATTACAAAAATGAAATATTCCATAAACACCCATATAAAAGTTGCAAATGGAGAACTTTTGAGCCATTTTATTATATTTCTACAAGACAAATACAATAGATAGTGGAATGGTGCACCTGTGCTTGTCTCAATGGACAAGCAAGACCATACCCAAGTAGGAAAATGGTTGAGCTGAAGGTTGCCATGTTGTTGCACCAATCTGCACTGCACTGCCTAGAAAACTACTACCCTGTTGAATTTTGAATGGCTGAAAAGTGCACTAAAACCGCCCAAAAATTTATATGCTTTTAACCCTGAACTCCTTGGCCAAAACTCAGGAAAACCCAAAAGGGAATTTGGCTAGTTTTGACTTTTGTTTTTCGACCCCCTTGGAGCCTCACCATAGCTATGGTTGCCAAATTCGACTTGCTAGAAACTTCCTGCAAATCCCTCTACAAACTCCTCCAAAATGTTGGGTTCACCCCTACTATCCAACTCCTAACTTCTTAGATGAAATCTTGGCCCAAATTAGCTGCTCCCAAACACCATGAAATTCTATTGAGTGGCCTCTACATTGTCCCTCTGCCTAGAAATGTGAATTGGTGGTATGTTGGCTTAGCTAGGTGAAAGCTCCAGTGAAAATGTCTGCCCAATGTTGCTACCTCAACTCCTTGACCTCCCAAAAAGTAATGAGATCCTTGCTGGTCTCAAAATCCCTTTGCGTAATTCATTGTTGCCTAGAAATACATGCTCCCCTCTCTAACATTGGTTATCGATATGTGTTTCTGCCCCAAAACTCCAAAAAACTGCTGTAGAACAACCTCCCTAGGGTGGGCACGGATGGTCCCCCAAAGTAGAAGTTGAATCTCCCACTTCAGGGACTCCTGGATAAACAACTGGTAGACTCATGGCTAGAATGAGATTTTTCATGATCCAGTATCGAGTTAAGACATAGGGCAGAAGCTCTTGGGTTAGAGCTTCATCCCTCTAAGTTAACTCAGTACTGGATCATGAAAAATATCATTCTCATTGTCAAAATAGAAAATTACATAGCAATGTCTTCCATAAGTCTGGAGCTCCAAAATAACTAGTGTTTTTTTACAACAAAAATTCAAAAACTAATGAGGCTCTAGGCCTCCTTATTTATACAACTGAAGTCTCCAATGACTTCATTAAATCTAGGGAGGCTCAGCTTCCAAACCCGAGATGAACTAACTTTTTGACTATCACTTGCTTGGTTGCCTTTTGATCTCCATGACTTGGCTGCTTGTACTACGAGCTAGTGTGATTGATGGAGGAATATTCGAATGAGGGAGGAGTAAATGAGGAGGATTTTAACTCCTACAATCTATGTTCCTTGTCCCATTTGAGTTTCAACCTTTAATCTTGCCAAAAATCCCTGATTTTCTCTCACAAACCTGCATTTAATGCACATTAGTCCACCAGGCATAATATTTCTTTTTGACTCATCTCATTAAACAAAATATAATTAAAACATGTAAAAAGTTGTGAGAAGAGTTGATTTGACTAATCTAGGAGGTGAATGAAGGTCCATATAGGTACCCAATGATGAGGCTCATCATCACCCGCCTACTAAAAGTGTTTCTCATCCTCTGATAAACTCAATCAATATCCATGTCTTTTATAGCTCTAGTGGCTTCCCTAACATCCCATGCTTATGCTGTGGGTTCTTCTTCTTGTGCATAGAATCTTTCCTTCCTTTCTATCTCCTCCCACTACTTTCTTTCTTCCTCTTCCTTCCTTCTTTCTAACACCCCCAAGAGCAGTGGTGGACTGAATCTCAATCCAATCCAATTGACTTTGAGCCTTTGGATAGTTTGTTTGTACATGGGTGTCCTATTCAGTGCTTCTCTCATCCTTTGAGAAGAATGGTACTATCTGATTTTCAAATTGTAAGGCAAATTATTCCATCTCCTTTGGCAATCTTACATGCTTTCATCCCCTAATAGTGTGAACGTATCCTCAAAATGTGTAATTTCTTGCTCTTGGGCAGCAAGATACCTGGGTGCAAGTTGAGGATCATTTGCAATTAAATTATGTGTGCTGATGACAACCATTGGATTGGACTTCTCAACTCTTATCATGAGAGGCTTTGTTTGTTCCCTTGCTAATATCCTCTTCATTTCTATAGCCCTTTCTTCCTCATGGTTCATCCATGATGCCAAAGCCATCAACTGTAAATCCCCTAGCTTTGCATTAGGGTCCCATACATTCATATCTGTTAAGGCCATGGTATGCAAGTAGAACTCAAACAACTTAGACCTATCTTCCAATGTGATTTGATCACAAAGGTCGATGAACTGTCTATAATCCTGGAATGGCATATTGCCTCTATGTGCTAGGGTCTTGATTTGGAACTACAAGCACTGTTCCTTAAGGTATAACTAATAGGACTTAGCTATCATCCTACATTGAATTGCTTCAAAGATAAACTGGCCATGGATGCCAATTGATTCTCTCTTTCTTGTAGCTATCCTTTCAACCATGCATTTTCTGCCACCAGCTAAGTTTTTATTATGGCCTCTCTGTCCCTAAGGCTACTCAGTTCTCTGCCCATCCCTTTGAGCTTCCCCAACATGTGACCAATTTCCTCCACCCCCTTGGACTTGACAGTCTGCATCCATCTATGTGTTCGGGCTCTTTCTTTCTCAAGCTCAAAGAATAATGGGATGGAAAATTTTTGTGGAATGACCTTGCCCACTTCAATAAATATGTAGTAGGAGTCAAGGTTAGGTTTAGGACTAGGTTCTTAGCTCTAGGTCCTCTCCATTTTTTTCTTGCTGCATACTTCCTTCCTTATCCCATTTCTGAGTTTCCTGTAGGTTTAGCAAAGTTTCCTGTAGGATTGCTTCTGCTTCCTGTAGGTCCTATTATGTATCCTGTAGGATGTCTTTTCCTTTGGATGAGGTAGACCTAGTCACAAGCCTTTTCTCTTAAGTGATATGAGACTTAGGGGAGGTTTGTGCTTAGGATCCTTCTCCTTGAGTTTTTATAAGAGGAGCCATCTTCTCCTACTATTTAAGTGAGTCCTCAATAATAATGGGAACCTTGGTTGGAGTTTGAGGTTTTCCCTACCCTATCCTTGTACTTTTCCTTGTTCTAAAGTAAAATGGGGTTTTCTTCTATATCTTGACTTTTTGTTTGATAAGGGTGCTAAGGGCAGTGAGGGCAACTGTTGCTTGTTTCTCAGTGGGTTCTGGAGACACCCTGGGTGACTTCTCCTTGTCCTCTGCCTCCTCTTTTCCATTTCCCTTTTCACCTTTGTCTTTCCCCTCCTCTTCGCCCTCTAGATCCTCATCTTGTTTATTAGTTTCCTCCTTTACATATTCCTTTGTTTCTTCATCACCTTCCTTATCTTTCTCTTCCTCCTCATCTATTTCCTCTTCATCCCTCTGTACTTCTTGTTCATCTGTTTCAGCCTCTTCTTCATCCTTTTCATTGAAAGTAGGGCTTCTATCATATGTGAGGGCCTTGATATCCACCTCTGCTGACATGTCTCTGAAAATTGCCCAAGTGATAAGAATTCTAAGGTTTTGGAGGGCATCTTCTATGATGATTCTAATTAACCCATGGTGGGCTAGCTATTGGTAGTTTCCTTCCTACACCTTCATGCTTGTATCTATTAGTGATTGCAGAAGGAAGTATGGTATGTTGAGCCCGTGGTGAGGAGGTGTTTCAACTCCAAACCTCAATTCTTCAAGAAGCCTAAAGTGATATCCATATACCACACTATACCTACCTTCACATGATATGTATTTTATAAGATGGTAGCTTACCTCATTCGAGGGGTATGGTAGGATTGCTCTCCTCACTCCATTTTTGTCTTGAATGGGCTCCTCTCCCTCTAAAAAGAATTTCTATTTTGCAATTTGGCTATCTCCTTTGTCTTCCTCTCTCCAAGGCACTCCTAAGGGAAGTGTGGTAATTCTTCTTATGAGTTCAGGGGTGATATCTATGGAGAGGCCTCTCACCACAACAATGGCATTGGTCCTGGTCAGTGGAATGAGGGAGAGAGAAACATCTTTGACTACTTCATCATCATACCCCCTCAATTTCTCAAAGTACCCCATCGAATTATGACTTGTGAATATTTCTAGCACATGACGGTGTTGGTGAATCCTTATAGTGTTAATGGGCTCCCTTCTATTAAACCCCCCTATCATTTTGCCTCGTGAATTTGAGGAGTAGAGATACAAAATTTTGATGGAGGAAATGTGACCGAAATTTCTGTGGATACAATTCCCTTATATAGCTATCAATTTCATCAAACTAGGAGAGTTTTATGTTATTTTTAATTGGAAAAAGGTAAGGAAATTTAGATCCTACCTCCTCATAGTGCTTGTTGTAGCCAACCCTTATGTTCCCTCCCTGAAATTTCTCTCTGCCAATCTTGTAGACTACCTGACTATATCTTGTAGGATTCCTATGTGATCCTGTAGGATTTCCTGTTGGATCCTGTAGGAAGTCCTGCATAGAAAAAAATGAATTTTTCCTCTCCTGTAGGTTGCTTGGGGATGAGAGCGACTTTGCTAGAGTGAGCCTCGAGAAGATGAATGCATGAGTTCATGGGGATCAACGTTTATTTCCTCTTATGGTCTAGTTGAGTGAGGTGGTGTGCTGGCAATTGAGTTATGGATTTCTATTTTTGGACCATTGGTCCCCACTACCACATCATCATTCTTTCACCTTGTAATCAACCCCCACTTCGGGCATCTGTAGTCATAACTCCTTTCGACCTCATCTTCTTTTTCTTTGACTTGACTACTACCACGTGTGTGAGGACTAACTATTTTGTCCTCACTAACTGAAAAAATATGGCCAAGTTAACTTGCCACCTTTTGCTTATAAGCCAACTCATTCACAACCTTTGCATCTTTTGATTACATTATGCAAATTAGAGAGTGAAGTGAGATACTTACCTATGGTAATAATACCTTGCTGCAGTTTGTTGAAGAAACAAGGTTTTTGCTATATGTTAGATGCATGTGATCTCTCCTTCTTTTTATTTTATTGTCCTCTGATGAAATCTTTGATGTGCAGGTACCTATTGTTAAAGATGATGGTGCTACTACTGCTCTGGAGCTTCTTCTACCCTTGGATCTCCATGCTGGAAACTTGCTACAACTTGTGATTTTTATTTTGTGGGATAGTCTGCTACAGGATTTCCTACAGGATGTCATGTAGTTGCTTCTCCCTCAGAATCTTTAATCATTTATACTGCTGGGACTTGAGGATGATTAACATGGACAAAGAGGAGGTCTAGGGGTGTGTGAATAATGATAAATAACCCTTAAGTTGTTGTTCCCCTTTGCTCTCTGTCTCATTTTTTTCTCTATGTTTTTTCTTGAAGACTGTAATTTTTTTTTTTGAAAACTGATTTTTTTAATGATGAATGTAGGGGTGATCAAGGTGGAGAGAGGTATGGTAATGAAGTGGTGATGTAGGAATTTTATTTTTTTACATGTGTAGGTAATTTCCTTGCCCTAGGGTTACATCCTTTACGATTGCCAAGCCACTATAATTCCTACAGGATCATCTTGTAGGTTTTCAGGGGATCCTCTAGGTTTATAGGGAATCCTACAAAAAACATAGTACCCTTGCAAACTAAGGAAAATGAGTGAATAAAAATGAAAGGAATGGTGGAATGATGAAGGATAATGAATGGAAAAATAAAAATATAAGTGGAATAGGTCCCTTTTGATTCTCCTTTGCTCTCTAATCATCCTCCTGCTGACCTGCAAACAATTATTCATGATATGTTTCTTTTCTCTTTTTCTTTTTCTCTTTCTTTTGAAAACAACTAGTCTGCCTCCAAGAGGTTTTCATCTTAGATACTTGCCCTAGGTGCCTCAAGAGAAGTTTTCACCCAGATATATTTTTATTTCTCTCTTTTTTTTTTTTTTTTTTTTTTGCTTTGACACCATCGGGCTGCCCCAAGAGGTTTTCAACCTAATAGTGGGACTCAGGTGCCTCATGGAGGTTTTCACCCGAGTCTCCTTATCTTTTCTTTCTTCTTAGCGAATTGACGAGGCAGGAGTTGAGGCTTTCGCCAACACCATTACTATTTTATTGATACCATCAAGGAACTCTTGCTTTGACATTGGCCTTTTGTAAACTTTCAATTTGTGCCCATTAACAAGTAAAGGAATGGCCTCTGCATCTATGGTTTGGATCTATGCCAAACTAGTATCATGACATCTCTCTATAACATAAGGCCCTAATGAGCCTATCCTTAACTTGCCCTTAAATTATTTATACCCAGGATCATATAACAAAGCCCAATCACCTTCTTGAAATTTCTTATCCTTGATGTTCTTATCATCCCAAATCTTACTTTGAATTTGAGTTACCTCTATGTGTAGGAGGGTCTACATTCTGAACTCATCTAAACCATTCAACTGGATCAATCTCTCTTTTTGTGCACTACTAGATCTAGATCTAGTTGGGCTTCCATCCTTAATGTATTATACTCAAACTGAATGGATAGTCGGGCCTTTTTCCCATAAACCAACTCATAGTGTGTGAATCTAGTGGTGGTCTTCCAAGTGTTATTATAGGCCCAGGTGACCTCAACTAGTCTATCTACCCAATCTTTCCTGCTGCTACTAACCACTTTGGTTAGGATGCCTTCCAGTGCTCTGCTGGTCACCTCCACTTGCCCATTATCTTGCTAGTGATAGGGAGTGGTTGTTTTATGCTTGATCTTGTGCTAGCTTAGCAAGATTTCAATCATGTTGGAGGTAAATTGGCTGCCTTGATCAATGATCATTTCTCTAGGGTACACAAAATTGTAAAGTACATTATCCATTAAGAACTCAGCCACATTCTCCTCTATTGCTACCATAATTGCCTTGGTTTCAGCCCACTTAGTCAGATAGTCAATGCATACAATGATATACTGATTTTTCTTGGAAGGAGGGTCAATAGGTCCAATGAAGTCCATGCCCCACTTGTCAAATTACTCGAAAGTCACTTGAGGTTGCAGAGGAATTTCATCTCTTGGAGTAGGATTTCCCATCCTTTGGCACCGATCACACTAACTAGTATATCTTTTCACATCCTGATGAAGAATGGGCCAATAATAACTAGCTTGTAACACTTTAAATGATGTCCTCTTTGCTGCAAAGTGACCTCCACAAGGCCCATCATGACAGGTCAGAAGGTTGTCAAAGACTTCCTCCTCCCTAACACACCTTCTCAGAATTTAATTCGGGACTAGTTTGAAGAGGTTTCCCCCAATCCAAGTGAACGGGGTGCTCTTCCTCACAATCTTTCTTTTCTCTTTGGAGGAAAAATTTGGTGGGAACTGTGCAGATACCAAATAGTTTGCTATGTCAGCAAACCATGGAGAGAGAACTGAAATGGTGAATAAGTACTCATTCGGTAACTGGTCATCAACCATTCCCTCCTCACCTGTAGGCAAAGTTAATTTGAACAAAAAATATGCAACAACATTTTCCTTGCCAGGTTTATCAACAATAGTTAGATCAAATTATTGTAATAAAAGTAATCATCTAATAATCAGCGCTTTCACATCAGGTTTATTCATTAAATATTTGATTGCAACATGGTCAGTATATACAAATGTTTGATAGTCTATAATATAATGCCTAAATTTTTTCAATGAATGCATAATAGCCAAGAGCTCCTTTTCGGTCACTGTGTAGTTCAATTCAGCCTTTGACAAATTCTTATTGATAAAGTAAATGACCTAAGGCAAATTTTCATCTATCTGGCATAAGGCTGCTCCTCTGGCTTTGTGTGAGGCATCAGCATGTATATGAAAAGGACGGGTCCAATCTAGGCCTCTGAGAATTGATTCACTAGTTAACTTGTTCTTCAAGGTGTTTAGGGCCTCTTGATAACTTTTTGACCATACAAACTTAGTCTTTGGCCAACAAACCAAATAAAGGAGAAGCCAACTTGCTGAAGTCTTTTATAAACCTTTGGTAGTATCTAGCTAACCATAGGAAACTTCTGACATCTCTCTTCCTTTGACAAGGTGGGACCCTTTAGATGATAGCTATTTTGTTTGGGTCCACTTGTAGTCCTTGTTGATATATTGAATGACCTAGCACAGTCCCTGTAGTCATCAAGAATTCACATTTTTTGGGACTTAGAGACAGGTTCATTTCAATGCATTTGTGTAGCACCTTACCTAAGTTGGACATAGCCTCCTGGAAATCACATCCATAAGGTGTAAAATCATCCATACAAATCTCTACCACATCATGGACTAGTTCAACAAAGATACTCAAGACTTCTCTCTGGAAAGTGGCAGGAGCATTGCATAGGAAAAATGGAAGGACCCTATAGGTGAAAGTACCCCAAGGACAAGTGAAGGTGGTTTTATCATGGTCTTCTGAGTTGATCTAGATTTGATTGTACCCATTGAATCCTTCTTGGAAAGAGAACCTTTTTCCCTGCAGGGCCATATAACACTTGGTCGATGAAAGGTAGAGGGAAATGGTCCTTCTTTGTGGCTTTGTTTAACTTCCTGTAATCAACAAAAATCCTCCACTTACCATTTTTCTTTGGAACCAACACCAAAGGAGAGACCCACTCATTTTCTGAGATAGGGTAAATGAATCCTTCTAGCAGCTTTTGCAGTTCTTCTTTGACTATATCTTTAAGAGCTGGACTCATCCTCCTTTGGGGTTGCTGGAATGTTTTGAAACCTTCTTCGATATAAATTTGGTGAGTACACACCGAGGGGTACACTCCCTTCATTTCTCTGTAACTCCAAGAAAAGGCATCCAGGTGTTCCTTTAGCAGGTTGATCAACTTTTCTTCTTACTGAACCTAAAGAGATGGGTTGATTTTCAAAGTTCTCTCAGGGCTGAATTCTATGGTTTTGACATAGGTAGGATTGGAATAAGCTAAGAATAGATCAATTTGATGGTTGTTTTGGGTTTCCTTTACTACTTATTCTAAGGAAAAATGTATTGGGAGTTGGACTTTGGAGTATGTGTTCAGTCAAATCATCCTCATCCTATTGTCCCCCTCCCATGGTTGTTTCTAAGGTATAGAGTTGGGAGGAATAAAATTCATCTTCTTCGTCCTCTTCCAGCCACAAAGGTAAGTCAAGTTCTAGAGATGGCTGAGCAAGAGGGTATAGGACTAATTGCTTGGACATATGCCCATTTTTTATGGTCATATTTCCAGCCCTGCAGCTAATGTAGGCATCGATAGTCGCTAACTAGGGCCTCCTAAGGATGAGAGGGTAACTAGTAAGCTTAGCCTTAGGCTGAAGAACTAGGAAATCTGTAGTGTACTCCCAAGAGTCAATGCAGACCATCACGTCCTCCACAATCCCCTCATGGGTCACTGTGGAGCGGTCTGCAAGTTGCAGAACTATTGTGGTATTTCTCAATGAACATTGGAGGTTGAGCTTGAGCATGGTGTCCTTGGTCATCACATTAATGGAAGACCCAAGATAAATCAAAGTGTGTGGGACAATGGTGCCATTGATGTGCACATCTACTACATGGCTTCCTGGGTCCAAATACTTTGGACAGATTACTTGCCCCAACATTAAGTCAGATAGTTGTCCAATGACATTAATGGTAGGGGAATATCTTCTTCGCCTCCCTCGATTCTTGAAGCCCTTATCCTTAATCAATTTGTTGTAAATAGGTACATATTAATAGCTTGGATAAGTGGGATTTTGACACATAGGTTTTTAAATTCTCCTAGAAGTTCAATCTCTTATGGGGTAGGCTGGAGTGGTTGCATTAATCTCTCAGGAAAGGGTGGTGGAAATTTACTTTAGGCATGCTTTCCTCTCTTTCTTCCTTAACCTCCCTAAGTGGAGGTAGAGGTTGGTTGTCCGATAGTACTCTCCCAGATCTCAAGTTGATTTCCTAAATTTCGATAGCATAAGCTGGATATGATGTCTCTCCACTATATACTTTTTGTGCTTGTCTATTATTTGGGTTCAAATTTGGCTAGGTAGGAATCAGGGGTTGTTTAGGTGGAGCAGAGTGTAACAACTGTGGTTAAGCAGGTGGTGAAGGCAATAAAGCTAGAGCATTGTTGTATGAGGGCCTCCATCCCTGAGGCAGTGCACTCCACTGAGGTTGTGGTGGAGCATATGTTTGAAATGACTGGCTGGGAATGATACTGAGGTGCAAAGGAACAAGGAGGAGGTGTAGACCAGGAAGGATGAGTAGGGCCCCCCAAGAAGGTATGGATGTGGTCTGGTTGGGGTTGTAATATGCATGTGATGACCCTTGCATGCCCTGCTGGTATGGACTAGGCCCATGAGGTATCCTTTGGTTTATGTAATGGAGCTATTTAGTTACCCCTTCAGCTCCTTGATATACAACTTTTAATCCGGGTAGAGAAGGGCACTAGTCTGTGGAGTAGTTTTCTTCACAAACTAAGCAGAATTCAATAGAATTCAATGGACGTTTGTTCCTAGGGTGCCTCCTAGTGCATCTAGGACAAAAAATGGCTAAGGCTCTCTCTACTTCCTCATGTTTTCTCTTAATGTGCATAGTTTCCATTTGTAGGGAAAGTGTTTTCAACATCTCACTCTTGAACTCCTCCAACATGTTTTAAATTTCACCCTTGATGGATGAATTGGAAGAGGATGGACTGACCATAGGTTGACTATCGCTACCCTTTTTCCTAGCTACCCTAGAATGGTTTCTAAAGATAGTCTTGATATCCTCATAGGGTAACTGATAGATATCCCCTCCTGCTCTAATTTTAGGGTATCCAGAAGATCTTCCCTTACTCCTCTAAGTAGGACTAGCTTTAGTGACTCAGGGTCAAGTGTGCACTTAGCCCTTTTGTATCTAAGTTGGAATCTTTCTTCATAATACTCTAGGGATTCATCATGCCCTTGGGTCATCCTAAAAATTTCCTCTATAGTGTCTTTAGACCTACAATAGTCTCAATACTTGTTGTTTAAGGCTTGCTACATCTAAGACCAATTTGTGATGCTATCTCTAGGTAAACCCATGAACCGGCATAAAGTTGCATCCTTGAGAGTGGATGGAAATAGTTTCAACTTGTTCTCATCATTGGTGTAGTCATAGGTTCGCCATATGACATAAAACTCAAATAAGAAATTTTCTGGATATTCTAAGGTCAGGCCATGGAAATGAGGAAGGGAAGATGGGCTTATATTTTTCATCTTAGTATCCCCATTAGTTTCCCTGATGGGGAAGGCACCCTCAAATTTTTCCCTATTTCCTCTGTCATTTATGTTTTCATCCATTCGTTCAGTAAGAATGGGTTCTCATTCTTCTTCTTCCCCTTTAGGTTCTTCAAATATTTCTAGTTTCTCACCTAAGGGTTCCTCCACTTCACAGCCACAGAAGAAGAGGGAAGGTTGGTTGTTTGAAGTAGTGGGGGTATTTGGCAAAAATTTCCCTAAGTTATCCCTATTCCTACGAGGCATGAAAAAAAATGTTTTTGTTATGTTTTTTGTTTTCTCAAACTTTGAAAGTAATTGCATAAATGAAATTTCAAACTGAATGAAAAATACTAACTGAATGAAAACTTAATTTCTTGATTGAAATATTACTTGCAGAATGGAAAGAAAAGAAAATAATGGAGAATGGAAAAGGAAAAAAACTAAATTACTTTTGCAGAAATGGAACTACTAGCATAATATTACAAACAAGATAGGAAGAAAGAAAGCAGTAACCACATATTACTCAGATACCTCCCTGAAAATGACACCAAAAAGTGATGAGCACCAGTATTACAACAAGAATGCTGCAACTCCTATGGCTACCGACTTGACTTTATCAACCCGGGGTTCGTAAAAACTTGGAGGTGATAGTGTTGTATACACAAGTAAAAGTGATGATTCTACCTTTTGTCACTGTTCAGCTGGCGAGAGACCACTAGGATTTTCAAGCCAGACTTCTATGGATTTAGAAGAAGCTTTATTACTGATGAAAGAAAGAGAAATCTACTCTAGGAGAAAGCTTGTCTACTGCAATAAGGAAAAGGACTAAAATCCAATGCTAAAAACACACCATTTCCTAACCAACTGCTAAGAAACTATGCTTTACAAGAATTCCAAGTGAACATGTATGGAATGCTACTACCCTAAGCATGAAATTTCAAAATTTCAAACATCACTATTGTGCATGTAAAGAACTGAAATAAACCTATTTTTTCTTTTTATTCTTTTTATGGAAAAACAAGTGTGAAAGCTAATCTCTTTTGGTGATGTGGTAGTGGCTTATGGATGCTGGTGGATGGTTGGAAGGTTGGGATACCCTTAGGTGACCTTGTGTGGTTTCCTTGAGGTTTTTCCTCAATTCAGCCTCAAAACAGGCCACTATAGGAAAACCTACATGATGTCCTAAAAACCTACAACATTCCCTGTATTTCTACAGGATACAACCGAGAGAAAAACAATGCATGTTGGAGGTGATGGAAGGCTTAAAGAAGGTGGTTGGTGGATGGAATGGAGTGAGAAAATGCCTAGGATCACTCAGAAATCAAAACCAAGGTTGGGAGATGGTTGGATTTGCTCAACATGCTTGTACAATTTTCCATGTAAAATGATGAAATTGGTGAAGGTCTTAGTGAAAGCAAGGAATGATTATGGATGGATGAAGTTGGAAGGAGGTTGCTTGCTATGGAATATTTCTCTACTTCTGAAACACTTGCATAACATCAAATAATGATATTTTCCCAAAAATCATGTAAACAAAAATAATTTCAATGAGCTAGAAAAATAGAGTTTAATGAGCTAACTGTCTACTTCATGCATGAGGAAAATTTGCAGAATAAGATGAAGTCATTGATGAGATATATTTTAATATTGAAAATGGAAGAAATAGTAATTAAATCCTACACTTGCAAACTGATCAAATGTTGGTTCAAGTATAGTAAACTCTAAATTCTATGGGAAAGTAGAAATCTGTCTTGTTGGGGCTGCATAGGGGTCTTTTCCTAGAATCATGATCCCTGAAGGAGAAAGTGAGGCCAAGACACCTATTGGAATATTTTTGGTGTTACTTTTATCCCTTCTAACCTATTGTTGAAGTAAAGCACAAATGGAAGCAAACTAATAAACACACTAATCAACTCTACACTACTTGCAATGAAATACTTCTAAGGACAATTTAACCATGAATCTATGAAACTAATCTAAGCATACAGATACAAGAAGAGGATCCTTTGCTACTAGGGTTGGGACCTAACCCAAGATCTTCAGCCCTCTAAGTTAACTCAACTCCTCATTCAACTCCATAGAACTCAATCACTGAAGTTCTAACTGAAGTCCTTCATACAATAGCTCAACTAACCCATAAGAAAAGCATATTTCCTTCTGGCAGTTGCATGTGCCACATCCGTAGCTCGAACTTAAGTGCTCCAAGAGAATAAGATAATGTTTATAGTCCAAATATTATTAAGAGCTAATAATATTTGACTGTTTTATTTTTAGCCTAGCAGTCTAAAAATAGACTCCGCCCATATGTCTAAAAATAAAGGTCCATCTATTTTTACCAACTTGACCAATCATCCACAAATGGCATCCTGCAACTCATAGACCATGATCCATATGTCTAAAAATAGACTTTGCACCAAAAATAGCCTACGGGCCCACTTAGTGAAGGCGAATTCTTTTCACTAAGCTCCATCATCTTGTTGCATTTTCAACAATTATGTCTTGCAACAGATTATAGGATTTAGAGAACGCCATATAAAACACAAATGAAATGACATTTCCTATGGAAAATGCATGTTTGGAAGGGGTTTACAAAGTATTATTTGTAATATTGAATGAAAACCTCATAGCTTGGTTTTGCATAATGAAATCCATCAAACCTCGAGAAATCATTGGCTTAGATTCCTTAGGGATCAAAGCCAAGAAGGATGAATTGGTGCCTCCTATGATTTTGTCTTTCCTGCTTGTAATAGAATTCTAAGTGAATCATGCTTTATCAACCACCAAAATTTCGGGTAAAAATGAATTGAGAATCCATTTGGTTCTAGAGCTTTGTCTAACATCAGATTCCATATGACTTCAACAACTTCCTTCTTTGGAGTGTCTCTGCATAAGAGTTGGTTCTCTTTTGGGATTTGAAGTTCTAGAAAGTTGCTTGCCAGTGATATCTACAAAGGTGGATATTTTCTAGCCTTATACTAATGAGATCTCTTTAACTCTATTGTAATTCTTTCTACATTGAGCTTTTTTGTGAATGAAGTTTGTATTGTTGTCCCCTACTTGTATCCATAAGTTCATGGAATTTAATCTCCACTCCTCCTCTTCCATCTTATTTTGGGTGAAAATTTCTTCATTTAAACTTTTCTCCTTTTGGTATCACTCTTCAGAGACTACATTATTCTCCATCTCCTCCTTTAACTAAACTATCTTCTTGATTTATTTTCTTCTTAATGGTAGCGGTTTATGTTCGTCCTCTGCTCATTCTTTTAATGATTTTCTTCCCCTGCACATTTTCTCTTGCTATATGTAGGTTGACGTTCCTTCTACATAAATTCCCTAGCTCCTCTAAATTATCTTTTCGGTTTGTTCTTCACCCAACTAGACATGGTTAAATCTGAAGGTGATTGGACTGAAGTTATCTTCTTATTTTATTTCCAAAATTATCAGACTATGGTTTATTTGCCGCTTACCAAGATGTCAAAGGTTACTTGTGTCCCTTTAAAGAATCAATCACTATATGTTAAGAAGTGACCTAATATGGCTGTTATATGACTAATCCCTGTTCTTTTATTTGATTAGGTAAATTTCCTTGATTTTGGCTTACTATCCATTAGGTACCAGTCAGATACTAGATCCTCTAGATCTTCCTTGAAAGGATCACTCACTATGCTTCGCCCTGTCTTTTTTGAGGTTTTTAGAGTGGTATTAAAGTCCCCCACTACTATACTTGCTGGTGCCTTTTTTTGACTTTAACTCTTTAATATGCTACAAAAAGTTTGCTTCTCAATATATTCTTGTAGCATACACAATTTAGAGTTTAATAATATCTTTTGAGTATCTCTCTTCCAATATGAGGTTTACATTTTGGAAGATTGCATAATATACTACTTCATATTTCCTACTATCCCACAAAGTGCATATTCCATGTTATGCACCTTTGGAACTACTAGAAGCTGCTTGACTTTCTCCCCAAACTGTTCAAGCTATTTCAACCATTTTTTAATCCTCTAACTTTGTCTCTTGGATGTAGAGGATAGAATATTTTGTATCTAAGATTAATTCCTTCATTTCTAATTGTTTTCTTTTACTACCAAGAGCACAAATATAATTTTTGAGAACTTAGGTGGATTCATAAAGGGAAGAAAAATTGTGGGCAATATAATTTTGATTCAAGAAGCAATCCATTCTTGTAAAACTATAAGAGACAAGGGGATGATAATGAAACTAGAGATGGAGAATGGTTTTGATAGAGTTCACCATCAATTCTTATTCCAGGTTGTGGGAAAATTTGATTTCAGCCCAAATTTTACGTGATGAATTCATGCATGTATTGGTAACCCCTAGATATCCCCATTGGTCAATGATAGACAAATTTACTTCTTTTTTGGGCCTTGCAGGTGATATCCATAATATTCAAAAGGGTGTTAAATTCCTTTTAGAACCCTTGGGAGGAGTAATAAATTAGGAAAATAGACAAACTTATGGTTAAAACAGTAGGGAAATAATGTTAAGAGAAATATCTCAAATAATGGATTTCCCATTCTCAACCAAGTGGAAGTCACTCAAATATTGAGGAACCCTATTAGTAGTCAGAGCCATCACTTCCAATGATTGGACATTCATTATTCAAAAATCCAAAAAGAATTGAATTTTGGGGCTTAAATCTGATCATGGCAATGAATACCTCCCTCCCAATTTGTTTGTGCTCAAATATATTAGCTCTTATTGGAATCAAGACTCAAATTGGAAGAGTCATTATAAAGTTTTTTGGGAGGGAGTAAAAAATAATGAAAACTGAATTCACATGGTAAACTATAATATTGTAAAAGCCACAAAAGAGAATGAAGAACTCACTAACAGATATCCCCATTGGACGATTATTACTATGGGATCTAAAATAGTTTGTGTCTACTCTTAGACCAGAAAGGGTGGTGGCAATTAGCCCTCTAAAAAAAATTGAATAGGAAAATGGTAGATAGGGTAGATAATTTAGTTCGGTGGAATATTGGATCACCAATGCAAATGCTATGTGAATCAGTCACTTCTCTAATCACAGAAAAAATGTAGTGGAAGGTAGGTAATAGTAAATTTATCAAAATATAGAACATTAAAACAAAAGAATGTAAAATTCTTAAGTATTTATCTCATCTCCATGATTTGAGAAGGCAGTTAGAGTCAACAAGGAATACTCCATTCTATGATTTGTCTCAATGGGAAGAGGACACCGAGAATTAGAAGGGATGGGCATTCCCTGATATTCCATACCCCATTCTTGAACAAAACTTTGAGTCTTCTCCAATTGATCAAAGGAATGACTCACATTAACACATCAAGAAATAAGACACCTTGTTCTAGAACTCATTAATAGGCTATTTGGTTAAGGAAGGATATATTATCCTACTTGAAAATGATAAACTTCCACCAAAATCCAAGATACCGAAAGCAATATGGAATTCAAATGGACTTTCAAAGATACATTTCTTTTACTAGTAGGTAGTCTATGGAAAGATTGTGAGAATAGATCATTTGAGAAAGAGGGGATTCCAAGGCCCATCCTGGTGTAAACTATGCAAAAAAGCTAAGGATTTGGTAAGGAATTTATTCATGGAATGTCATTTTTCCCATTTAGTTTAGAAGCTTGAGACTCATCTAGTATATAATGTCTCATGGATGTCAAGGAGTTGGAAATACATGTTTCATCTGTGGAAATATAGAGCTCTTAGATCCCTTCATTCCAATATAGTATGAAAAAGGTTCTTAGCAACACTACCAGAATATCATTGTTAGAAAATATGGATAGATCAAAATAGAATGATTTTCAAACATTCGGAGGTCAACCCTTAAAAAATGGCACATACATCTTACACCCTACTCTCTAAGGTCGTAACCTTAATAGGAATCAAGGATAGTAAAGATGTGGAGATTTCATAAGAAGAAAATTCCTAAGACTAGAAGAATTAATCCCAGACCATCCAGCAATAAGGAATCCATCAGAAAGCCAATAACAGGGAGCATGAGTTGTCTCAAATTGGGACCAGAGGAGCTTCAAGATTGGTTGAAATGATACACATTCCCAATTCCTTTTTTTGATGGAGCATCGAAAGGAAACCCAGGGGAGGTAGGAGTGGGAGGGGTGGTAGTATGCCTCAATAAACAAGAGAGTTTTCAATATGCTTAGAACATATGAAGGGAAACAAATAATAAAGCAGGATAACTCGCATAATGGTTAAGCCCCAAATTGCTCAAAGATAGTTTCAAGAGGCAAGTAATTTTGGTAGGGGACTTGTGTGTAACAACGAGACTAATAACACATATTAGAAACATGCAAGTTCAAAATTATCGAAATATTAATGTGAGGCTATAATAGGGAAAATTGTAAGGATGAAAAGTTATCTTGAAGATTAAAAATATTGGCGAATCTCACTAGTCCTTGATATGCAAAACTATAAAATGTTTATTGATGTATTTGTAAAACTTTCCAAATTTATAATAATTTTATAAATAATATCTATATAATGTTGGTGATTTTTTAGGTAAAATAAATTTTATTGCAAATTTGGTGAATCGTTTTTATAAAAAATGGAAATTGGTGAATATTTTTTTTGGAGAAATCATGGAAAATTATACCACCTGCGAATATTAGCCCCTAAAATTTTCCATGGGCTAGAAAGCATAACTAGACAATTTCATTCAATAATAGTTTTCATGCACATAGAAGACAACTCTTTGGCTGAAAAACTAGCCAATGAGGGAGTCAAGTAGAAGTTTGGAAACTTAAGAATAGGAGAGGACATAATTTTTTCCCTCCCCCATGTTGAAGCCCATTGAAAAGGTTATGGGCTTGTGCTACCCCCATATCTTCTTTAGTGTGAGGATGCTTGAAATCCTCAATTTAGGGCATAAAAGGAAATTAGTGATAAATTTGGAACATTTAAGTAGGTGGATAAGAGTGCTAATGGAAAGTGACACATGCAAGTTGTTGATAACACTATCAATGAGAAACTCTTGAATGGTTTTTTTTGTTGGGAATTTTATTGCAAAATGGAGCAAGATAAGAGTATTAGGATATGGACGAAATGTGAATGCTAAAGGAAGGAGATAGAATTTTATTAGCAAACGACATGAATGGAATTTTCATAGGTTGCATGACATAAAGAGGTCAAGGAGTGATCTCAGAAGAGGACATATTGTTAATGCTGTAATCATGGCTCTCAGTGGTATTTGGGATACAAAATTCATTATATTAACTAATAGACATGGGATGAAGCCTTCCGATGGGACTTTGATTGCATTGCAAAGTAGGAAAAGGGTAACAGGAACTAGACGACATGTGAAATCTGAAATGAAGCGATGGAATTATAATGGAGAAGGAAGAGAATGAAATTTCCACACTGTTAGGACCTCATTTTGTCTCTTTCTGACTATACATTTTGTTATAATGTCACCCTTTCCAACCCATATTTAAAAGTCCTTATTAGTGTTTTGACCCAATTATTCCAAAGGTATGCAGTGACTCTTCTCATCACTATAGGTTTCATTATTTAACATATAATCATGCTATCTTCATAGTTAAGCTTTGAATTGTTAGTTGCTGACACAGTTAAAGATTGATGTGCAGTCCGTGTTGCTGAAACTGCCCGTAATTTGCAAGACTACTTTTGCAGTTGCTGAAATAGCAAGAACGACACGCAAATCTCGAAGCTGAAACAATTGAGATTTGTGTTCCAAATTTGAAAGCAACAGATGAACCAGATCAATCACCGAGGAAGCTGTTATATTGGATGTAACATCCACAATCTAAAGACAGTATCGCTGTAACAACACTTTGTTGACGGGAAATTAATTTCCATATTTTTGTATAATGGGTTAAACATAATTTTGCAATGTAAATATTTTGTAATAGATGTCTCCTCTTTATAAAGAGGAAACATCTACATTAGAAGGGGATGAACAGACTGTGAAGGAGGTTGAGGCAAAGAGACAGGACTAGAATCTTTTCTCTCTGTAACATGACATATTGATGGATGAATAAAACTCTCGTTTTGAACATCTTTTTCTAGTTCTCGTCTCCTGGGGAATCTTGTGAGAAGGATAGGGCCCATCTTTATCACAAGATTAACCCATTATATTTCTCTGCAATCTGTGAGTGTGTGTTTTATTCATACCTTGTTAACAAGTACTGTTTTCTGGATATTGTTTTACCTTTGCTAAAACTCTGTCCCTTTCTTAATCGATTGTGGCAATGGTTGAAGTTATTTCATGAATGTCTCACTGGTGATTAAGTTTACAGAGTGCATCGGAAAGCTAGATAAACAAAGGCAGGTGCTGAAGGTTCCCATTCTGGGGATAGGGTCCTAATTCTCTGTTACAGCATAGCCATTGTTTACTTTTGCAGAATTGTTCCTTTATGTTGAATTGTTCCTTGAATGAATTTAAGTATCTCTTAATGGATATCTGCAATAGAGTATATTTGCTATAACACAAAGTGGAGCTTCAGTTATTAAAGAAAGGTGTGATTCATTTGTACTGCAACTTTTAGTGCTTTTAAGATTGAGTACATATAGTACGCAGTCACCTTTGAAATAACCAGACTTCCTTGGGTTGACAATTTATGTAGCACTTTAATTAGCAATTAAAGTGACCAACACACACATTGTATGGCATAAAGATATCATGGAGTGATATTAGGAGAATACGGTTTGTTGAGGCTGCAATTATGTTCCTGGGTGGTTTTTATGAAAAGCAGATATGTTATAAAGGTAGAATTACACCTAAAATAGCATTATGTGATTGATATCACTGGGAAATTAAGTAGCATTGGAACTCTTCTAGGCAGGACGGAGGTGACCGAGGAAATGTTACCATCCAAAATGGCATGAGGATGTGTGCAGCGGCCCACAATCTGAAAAGTAATGGAGGCCCAAGTGGATCAAGTTTTATCTTTACACGAAAATACAATGGGTAGCATAGAGGTACCAGTGGAGGCTCTAGACATTGGGAAAGAAGTCAAAGTAATTCATGGGCCATAATGAAGCAACCTAGAGATTAAGATTGGGATTGGGGTTGCGAACTCTAATAGCCTGCATGCAGATGGAGAAGCCATGGAGCAAGGAAACAATCTGCTAAAGACCTAGGATTGAGACAAGTAAGAATGATAAACAATGTTTTGCATTATGTTTTGTTCTAGCCTTTTTGTGTTACTAATATTCGATATGATATAGACATGGAAGAATACATATAAGTAATAGAAAAGTATGGGCTCAGAGTAATATTGTCATATAGCCAAAGTTTGTAGGATTGTTATTTAACTATGTCTCCTTCAGATGTGCTATCTTGTTGGTCTTTAGATCAAAATTTTAAATAAAAATAAAAGTAAATGTTCATCTGAAAAAAAAAAAAAAACCCTCATAGTTTGATTTATTAACATAAAATAAACTTTGAATTGTTTTCAAGAGTTTGTTTAATTACACTACAAATCTCAGTTTATAAGAAAGGAATTCCTTCAAGTTTGTTGAAGTAAATAAATTTAGTCCAAAAATGTTGGCATGCAAATAGTAAATTATTTATGCTATGATTTTGGTCGGCACAAGAATCCAATGATATTTCCTATGGGAAATGCATGTTTGGAAGGGACTTACAGTTTATGGTGTATAAGATTGAAGGAAAACTACAAAGTTTGGTTCAATAAAAAAAAATTAAACTCTCGAATGTGTCCAAAGGTATTTTTTAATTACACTAATAATCTTAGTCTATAAGAAACACATGCATTCAATCTTGTTGAAGTATAAAATTCAATCCAAAAATGATGACATGCAAATAGGTCAATTAATTGTGATATGCTTCTTGTGAGCATGTTAACCTATGCATGCATTGCTATACTATTATGTATTTTGATAAGAGGCACCATTGGTGTGGTGAACAATATCCTCTATTTGATTAGGACATATTGTAAGGATTCCCATTTATGGAATCTAATTTGCTAATGTAATTTTGTGATGAAATGTTGAAAATACATAGATACGATATATAAAATTTTATAAATTGTGTTATTGACTTATATAGAAAATATTTTATCTTAAAGGGAACTTGGGATTTATTTAGGAATTTGAAAAAAGTGTCTCAAGGTGTCCCTGTTAGTTTAGATGTATGTGATGGTCCTCCTTAAAAAAATTTCTCCTTATCACTTTTGAATAGGTGGGCATATCATTGATGGCTCGGAACAACAAAATTTTAGCACACATGTTCTTGAGTTCCACCAATAAGGAAAAATTGGGCTAATTAACATGTTTCTCTTGGAATAGTCTCTCTGGATAAGGTGGGTTTTGGGATTGAGGGCATACATGACCATTTAAAGGTCTAGGATATGGTTCATTTTTGACATCCTCATTAACATATTATGTATGAAATGGAAGATGATTTTGGATTAGTGTATTAAAAAATGGAAGATGAATATCTTAATAGTCCAGAGAAGAGATAGAATAGGTAGGTAGGTTGAAAGTCTAGTAGCCTATATTGGTTTGGTTTCCCTCCCATTATTAGGTTTAGGAATAGTTTCTAATTTTGGATGAGAGGGGGATAATGTATATCCTTGCATCTGTGAAATGGGTAGAAGTTGCATGGGAAGTTGTATAATTGCCTATTGAGGGTCTTTCTAAGTATGGTTTTTCCATCCTTGTTTCGAAATTTAGTTTGACAGAGGAGGAGCCGTCCATGTTTGTTCTCACAAACACCATGTCTGAGAAGTATATAACAAGAATCATAAATTTTACTCTGTTGGACACCTAATCTGCTAAGGGTTATGGTGTGGAAGTTGAACAATCAAAGGGAGTCCAAGAGACCTTGGAATATGAAACCAACAGTCATAAGTATTCTATAAATATATATATTTGAGAATAAAAATGTATCTCACACTTATCTTAATCTATTGTCCATTATTTGTGCATGTTTTAAAAAAATGGTGTCATAGCTAAGTCTGACTTACCACTCTGCCACTGACATCTGCAATTCTAAACTCTCTATTACCTAGACTCATGCAGGGTTCTCTACGATCCCGATATAGAAAAAAATGATGAGTCTAAAAAACCAATCGACCTATTTTATTTGTTCCTCCTGAAGGCTTGCCTCTTTTTATCTGATAGTTATGCAACTCTATTTATGTGATGTCTGTCATCTGCCCTTGCAGCGTATCTGGCTCCAGGGAAAATTTTAAGGGTGGAAATTTATCTTAAAGTTTAGAAACCTTGGCAAATCCCACTAGTCCATCCATAATACGAAATCTATAAAATGTTTGGAGATACTTTTGTAAAAATATTCAAATTTATAATATTTTTATATAGCCATATACTTTTTTGGCGATTTTTAAGGTAAAATAATTTCATTCTATAAACTTTGGGTGAATAATTTTTACAAAAAAATGGAAATTAGTAAATCCTTTTTTAGAAAAAGTATAGATAATTAGCCCATGGGCGAATATTAGCCCCTAATATTTTCCTTGGCTCAATCCTATTTTAATCATTATACCTATCAAAATTTTCTTAGTCACAGTGGGAGTTTTCGCCATAAAGATCAATGTTAAATTGGTTTTTTGAGTTATTTCATTCTACTAAGGCTACTACGAAGTCATCCTACCCCTAAGTTTTTTCATTCTCATACCTATTTCCTAATCTGATGCCCTTTCCTCTCTATTGGTGATACCTATTTTTTTTGGACATTCAATGAAGAGATGGCTTGTCAAATAATTTGATTCGAATTTTTATATGTGAGCATTATCAATGTTTTTCTCCGCACACTAGAGCTAATTGTGATTCTTATATACAAGAGGTGAACCCAACCTGAAGCGGCATAATGAAATGAGGGATGATCAATTACTAAATTCTACAGACGAAGAAAATTTTCTAGAATGGAAAAGATAGTGATATTGTTAAATTCCTCATTTATAGTGATATTGTTCAACGTGAAATGAAGACTTGCAAAATCTTGGTGGCATTTTTGGCATCTGATATTTTGTGGCTGTAGGTGAACAAGAAACAAAATATCCCAGTCTGATTTCTAATGAAAACATAGAAGCTGGCACATTGACGAATGTGAGGGAGTTGTACAGATGTTGTACATGTCATATGCTACTCAGGAGTGTAATGAATACGACAGGCGAAAATTTATATGATTTCATTTGGCATTGATTCTGTGTGAGTAACTCCTGCATTGATAAGTCAACATTGTTTGATCACTTGGAGGAATATCTAGGAGAGTATGTGCCACTCAAGGACACAAATGAGCCAGTATAGGACAAGGAATGATAATGGAGGCGTTCCGATTGGAATTGTGTGCAATTTGAAGGGACAAAGGCATAGTTCCTGGCCTTTATATGTAAAACTCCAAAAAGATCGTGAAGGTAGTGTCCCTTCGGTGGGAGGTTCATAATATCTATTATGAACCAGTGAATATATTTTACATTGACATAATAGCTAGTGTGCACCACGATATTTAGTAACAAGACAACTGTTTCAGATTGTTTGAGTGGGAACTGCACCCAATTCCTCTTAAGTGGCGAGAAAATCTATCATTTACTGATTATGCCCTCTGATTTATATTGCAATATCTCCAAATAATTTTTCATTGACCCAACAAGACAAACAAAAAGCGTGGACAAGGCCTTGGTCAAGAATTTTGATACATAGAATATTAGAGGAAGGAACAAAAGGGTAAATACTCTCAATGCTAAATCTAATAATTGCAGCCACTATTAGGGATTTATTTTTGGCTAATTCCATAATAAGCACCTCTATATATCGAGTACGACCAAGTTGTAGAGTTCTAGGGTTGTTCATTGTTCCCATTTACTAAACATATTTTGTTCATTTTATGATATCGGGCAACAATGGAACATTTCAGGTGATTTATTGGCTAATCTCCATTCTAGTCTGTGAGATTGCATTATATGACAATTTTTTATTTGGAATCTTCAATATGCTTGGATTTGTCTAGCCTTGTTAGATGGTTGAGTCTCCATTTTTGCTCAAAAAATGGCCAAAATTGATGATGCATTTAAGTTGTTGAATACCTTCATTCATTCCACTATTGATGAGATGGCTAAAATAAAAATGGATACTCTGTTTGATATTAGAACTTGTTTGTAAAATTCACAATTGAAAATAGAGTTTTTGCAGCTCGAATCACAACTACAATAAGATGAGTTACAAAAATGTAAGCATCATTCTGAATTGGTTTTTGTTAAGAAAAATCCTATATTTTATTTTGGGGTAGACTCCCATCAGCTACCAAAAAGTAATCAAATCAGTAAAGTAGAGGTTGATTTAGATCAAGTGCCCACTACGAGAGAAAATTTGCATGCAAAAGCATAGATTCAGCCTGCACTTCCCAAGTCCATCATCAGACCTTGGGAAGAGCTTGTCAACAAAAACACATAACCAATATTGGATATGCATAGATGTAGTGTTGTTTTATCAACCTTAATTGACTCAGACTGCAACATTAATTGTCAACCCAGGGTAGATCTTGTTGTTTCAATGGAGTACGCACTATCTGTGATGAGACACTTCAGCCAAGCATAAAAAATTGTAGAAAAACTATAAAAGGTGTCAGTGATCTAATTTACTGAATCAATCATGTATGCAGATATATAAAAACCATCTCTAGAATCAAATCACACTTCATAGCTATTGAAATAAAGGCGCGCCACACCTAGAGCTAACATCTATTCCAGTTGGTTACTTTTCTTCTATTGTTCAACTCTGTATACCAACATAAGATAAATAGAAACAACAACAAATGAAATCCATGATATGTGCATTAACAAAGAGAAATTATAAATCAATAAAATGAACTTAAATGTACACTACCTAATTGCTACAATCCTTGCCTAAGAGGAGGGCCCTTCCTCCTCAACAGGTTGCAAGAAGACACAAAAAGTGATTAATGTATCAATTGAGAAGCAATAACAACATCACTATGCCAATTGGTATTAAAATAATTTTAGGACTTATAGGAACAGAGTAACAATACTCTTCTATATGCACCCCTGATACATAATAAGCTTAGTCTTTTATAACTATTACATCCTGAAAATTAGGAAATAAATCAACCATGAGAATCTCTGATTCTCATGCTGATCCCAAAAATAAAGAAGTTGCAACCTACTGCTAAATAAATATACATTAGTTACAACTGCTTTAGTCCTGTTGCCTCAAAAATAAACAATCTACTACTGACAGCTGTTATGTGGAATAGTACCCACATTCCTAGCTTCAGTGCAACAGTATTAAGCAAATGATGGTTTGGGTTGACACGACATAACTGAAGACAACACTGTTGGTGTAATGGAAAACCCACGCAAGGTGTAATAGAACTCGATGTGTAATAACAACCTGTAACAACACTGATGTGTAGTAGCAACCTGCAACAACACCGATGTGTAGTAACAACCTGTAACGCCAACCACCTGTAAGAGAACCTAGTATGTAGTAGCGATATGTAACAACATTTAGGGTGTAATAGCGAATTGTTGTACCCTTTCCTGCAGCTAAGTTCTGTTGCCTGTTTGCTTCTGCGAGCCAACATCTCAAAAAGATAAACTTCTCAAGATGTTCCTTCAATGCTCGTCCAGTTAGCCTCAAAAAGAAATAAAGCCTCACATTTATTCAGTAAAACAGTGTAAATTAACATGACATTAAAATGGATAAAAGGTAAGAAAATGGGGAATTTGGTCATATAACGGTGTAGGTCTGAAGGACATAAAAATCAAAACAAGGGATAAAAGGTGCAAAAAATGAGTGAAAAACCACACCCAACATCTCCCCCCGACTGAAGCCACTGCATTTCCCCATGCAAAATCTCAGACCTTTCTACTATGCCCTCGATGAAAGTATGTAAAATTGTATGCAGCAGCAATGTCATCACCTGGAGCTTTGAATCCTTGATTGACCATTAACTTACGTGGGCAGGATTATTCTTCGTAATCACATAGCTGATAATTGAGCTGATACTCGTCTAGTGGAAACCAGATCAGAGGGAATCTGAACCTGAGGCCAATCCAGAATGCCTCTAGTGTCAACACAATCTAGGCAGATTCTGGCACTCATGAAACAATAGCCACAAAATTCTTATACTCAAACAGGTCCCCTTCTTGCAATTCTACATTGCAAGCCTCAGTGCGCTAGAGACATCCAACCATCGCTTGGCTTCTCATGGTTACAAATAAGTTGAGGCAGACCCTCGCAATCTTTCTTCTGTAGATGGTTGACTGGTCTCTCCTTTTCGGAGTGGTTAGGAACTGCCTGAAATCTCAACAGAGTTCATAGGCCATTCTTAGTTTAGCCTGAACCCATAGTGCTATCCTCTCCTCATTAGTCTCTATTGTCTTCTTAGTCAATTGCCACTCAATCTGGTTTGTCATAAATGAGAGGAATGCCCGCAACTACAAATCTCCCATGAAAGAGAGGATAGTTGCCACCATCTTTCTGCTGACGTATTCGGACATCATGTTGTGCAGGAATAGCTCGCATAGTAGATTCTGATCATCAAAATCACATGACTGAAAAAATTCCAAAAAGGTGCGGGTAAAAGAACCCAAATCAGATCCTTTCTCATAAACTGCTCTCAATTGAAATAAGTAGTAACATTCCCATAGGAACACAGGGTATGAAGGGGATGATCGCTTGCATGCTAGCAGGTTTAGAGGGAGGTCACGAAGTTTGGTCTTATCAAACGTTAGGTCAAAGACCTTTCGATGTAGCTGATACAACTATTCATCCTTTCCCTTTATCACTTTTCTATGCCTCCGTGCTTCCTCTTTTCTTTCCCATTCTTCCTTCAACCATTTCTCTTGCAAGGAATCCATCATATTCTTATGTACATTGAGTGGAATCACTCCATCCTATAGAGAGAGTGCCATATGCTTCCACTTTTGCAGCTTTGCCAACAACAACAATTTTTCAGAATGCCATCCTTCAACAAGACCCAACGTTCTCCCACATGCATGATCAACTGATGGTGTAGCATCCTCCTGAGGACGAAACTATCCAACCTCGGCTACTAGTTCTTCTGTAACAGCAACTTCGTCAGTGGGTTTGACCACATTTTATTTATTTTCTTGGTCAACCTCCACTCTTATTGCTGGTTCTTGTGTGACAGCAGTAATGTCCACAAGTTTTTTTCTCGTCGTTTACCTTCAGACCAACTTCAGTCTCTGCTGTTGGTTCTTGTGTAACAACAACAGTGACCATTGGCTCATGGATGTTATCTTTTTCTTCCTCCACTTGGTTGATTTCCTCCTCCATTGCTATTCTAGGTGAAATAGCAGTGTTAGCAAAGGGTTCTTGTGTATCCATTGCTTGATCACTCTTTGTGGATTGTGTTGTCTCGGTTGCTGGTTCTTGTGTATCAGCATGTCCTCGACCGGTTTAGGTGTAACAATTTCCTAGTTTTCTATTAGGTAGCATTTGCCACACAAAATTTGAATCTGGCTTCCACCAACTTCCCAGCACATGCTACAAATAGAGTCCTCAGGATTTATTGTTGGAAATAATACTAAGAGGGGGGGATGAATTAGTGTTATCAAATCCTTTTCAATAAACACTTGCAGATCCGACTAATGAAACTTATATATACCTTCCATATTTTGATGTAATTTATTCTTTAGATGTTAACCATTAATCTGTATGTCAGAACCATATAATAATAAACAGGAACAAGAAACATAGACAGACACACCAAAGAACACCAGATATAAGGTGGAAACCCAATGTGGGTGAAAACCACCTACTGTAATATGTCTCTATCTTCTTCAATTAGAAACTTCTTTTTACAATGATTTTGTACTAGAGCAGTCCTTTTCCAGTATAGAGGATGAAACATGCAAAGAGCTACAACCCTCTCTCATTTTCTAGCTTCTCCTGGAAGGGAGCTACAACCCCCTTAGCTTTTGTACTAGCTAAGATATTAGTACGTAGGTGCTGACCTATAGAAGGCTACTACCTTCTCTTTCCTTCCAGGGACCACGTTTCATCAATTTTCAGACTAGATCCAAGTAATCATCAAGTATATGTGCATCAATCAATTAATCAAAACTTCTCAGAATGATGTAATCAGACAAATAGTACTAGTAACCAGGCACCAAGTCTATACCCAGAACACTGCAGCAATAGACAAAATCAATTAAAATATACTTCAAGAAAAGTCCACAACTTCACCAGCAGTAACCTACGGATGTCCGCACTTTCTCTGTCTATGGCCTGCGTAGCTTCGCTCCTGCACTATCTATGATCTACGTAGCTTCGCACCCCCACTGTCTGTGCTCTGCACACCTCCGCACCTGCACCTTCACTACTACTGTGCACCTCCGCACCTGCACCTTCTCTAGTGCTACGCACCTCCGCACCTGCGCCTTCTCTAGCGATGCGCACCTTCGGATATAGACAGTTTACCAATCCTCAAATATACTCCAAACTATTAAATTCACAAATCCATTCAAGCGCCAAAGAGATCTTAGCCCATCAGTAGATCTGACTTATAATGCTCTGTTTTCTTCTTGATTCAGGTTCAACTATAACTCACCAATCGATTATCAGAAATTCAGATCTTCCTATTCTTAAGATATTCAACGCACTTATATCTCGCCAACTGATCTCCTTTCCCTTTTTATAGCCAAGGCCTTACTCAAACCATGGATCAAAACCATAGAGAAATAATACTATCGATCCAAAACCTGGGTTCAATATTTTAGATGCAAAACCATGGACCAAAACCATAGGATCAATGACGTTGGACTAAATACCATGGACCAAACATAAGATGTGTGATTTTCTCTGCATGAAAGTCCTTGCATTTTAGGTTCGCACTTTTTGTTCGAAGCGCGTTCGAACATATCCGCATCTTCTGAACTGCGCACCTGTGCAACCTGCCAATGACCGCACCTTTTGGATGGTGCACCTGCGGAACCCGAAAATAACATTGGTGCACTATAATTTGCCTCCTGATTCCTTTGACCTGCGTCCCATGTATTCTGTCACATTTGATATTTCCTCTGAAGAATCATCTGGTTAAGTATAAGTGAGGTTTTCTTCTATGAGTGGGTTTCCATCAAGTACAACACATACATCATATTGCCAACAATCTCCCCCTTTGGACTTGATGGCAACAATACCCAATCACTCTCCCCCTTTGACATCAAGGGCAAAGAGTGGACCATTCTGTTGACCATACTCCCCCTGAGTACCTGCTCTCCTGAAGTGCTCCCCCTGACTGTAGGCAATGTCTGCAAAAAGATGTTCTACAAGAAAGAACATGATTCCATACAATGAAGGACCTTGCTATCATCAAAGACTCATACATACATCCATCTCCCATCATTCATCCCCGGCATAGTGGGGAAACCAACATAGGTTGTTACATGACCTTGATATGAAAAGAAATACATGACATAGAGACAAAATATCTATAGCAAGACTATGATAGCTATTAACAACTATCAGAAATGTTTGTCAATCAACCTCCAACAAGCATCTGATCCATCAAAAACAACTGTGAAATCAAACCAAGGACTTCTAAGATAATGCCAACAATGCATTATTAGAAGACTATATGTTCCCCCTGAAACTGTGCCAAATGGTCTCTTTCAGAACCACACGACTGTATCCTCATAAACCGACATATGTACATGTATCCACCTACGTAAAACCATAGACAAGATTCAACAGCAAGATGATGCATCAAATACCCCCAGCTTCTGTCTGAGGTATTCAAATGTCTCCCTGGGCAATGGTTTGGTGAGTATATCAACAACTTGTTCCTTAGATGGAACATACTCCAACATGAATTTTTGTTCAAGCACTTGTTCCGAGAGAAAATGATACTTGATAGGTATGTGCTTAGTCTTTGAGTGCATGACATGATTATTTGAAATACTGATTGCACTTGTATTATCACAAAAAATGGAAATAGGTGAAGTACAAGTGAATTGGAGATCTTGCAATGTTTGCATCATCCAAAGGAGTTGTGTGCAGCAAGATGCAACAGCTACATATTCTGGTTCAGCTGTAGATAATGCAATGGAACTTTGTTTCTTTCTGAACCAAGATGCCAATCTAGGACCCATGAAGTAGTAATTCAGACATGACATTCCCCATTGGTTCAACTTCCAAAATCATATCATTGTAGTATTCGATTTCCCAAAACAATGCATTGTCATCTGTAAAGGCACCATCACAGACATAAACAAGATCAACGATATCTTAACTTATCAACATTTAAATGAAAAATTGATAATGTTTCATCAGATTTAGTGAAGTGTGAAAATATAGGGGAAAAGGATTGAGTTACTTACTCAAATATGCATGTGGATCAAGTGGCTTGTAGTTGAAGCTAAAAATATGGGTCAAGTTGTTGAAGTTTGGATGTTCAACAACAATATTCCAATCATTGTAATTCATCATGTAATTGAAGTTCATGATAGGATTTTCACTCTCCAATACTCTTTGTAGTTGAGCTTGACATGCCAATGTACTCTAATTGGGCACATGTGAGAAGTGCACCATACAGGAGGAGATTTATTTCTATTAGTGGGTGTTTGTACTCCCAGACTTGTTAGATGTGGGGAATCTCCCTTGTAATGAATTGAAAGTGCATGAGCTTTGTATCCTCTCAATTGATTCAATTAAAAGAAACAAAATTAAGAGAACTCTGCCAAAGTCAATAAGGTTTACATACTAAATACAAGCCCCAGGAGAAGTGAGATTGTTGTGGCAGCCACAAGAACGTGTAGGGAAAGATACAATAGTTTCATCTTCGTGATACAAAAATTGAGAGTCCTCTTAGACAGAAACTATGACTATATACAAATCACATTCCAAGTAAATGCAACAAAACACAATTCACCACATTACATTGATTACATAGGAACTCTAAATTCAAACTAATATGAATTTCATTAATGAATTAATCTTTCCAATGTTATTAATTACTAAGCCATAAAATAGGGGATGGTCACTATCGATTTCTGCTAAAATTTTCAACTACACATAAGGTAAGGTTTTCCTTTTGAAGGCATGTGGAGATAAACTATTGGATTTTTGTTGAAAGCTTGGTCGTAGCCATGTGTCACTATCAGATTGAACACATCTCCTCCCAAGCGTATATTTAATCTAACTTGCTTTGGCTTCACCTGCAAAACTAAAAATATTTTAGAACTTGGCATGACTACAGTCCAATGAATTACTCTGAGCATACATATTGAATGTAACAAGAATTACGAGAACATGCACACCTCATTTGTCTTTGTCATAGTAATGTTCATTCATTTGGATTATATTGTAGGGCTCATTAATGAAGGATGCAAAAGTTTCGAATGAAGGTTTAAGATTTGAAAGTAAATGTGCTTCAAGCAATGCCCAGTACATGGTGATAGTATGCAATCAAAAAGTGGGGCTTCACTAAGCACTGAAGTTGACATAGAATTTTATTCTCAGCCAAGAATAGCATTAAAGTCACTGGATACAACAACGACCCACTCTAGATAAATGTATATATGAGTAACCTAGTTAGGGTAACTTCATATAATGGTGACCCAATTTGGATAACTGCATATAGTGGTGACCCAGTTGGAAATGCCCTTACTTTGATGGAATCCAAGCTTGAAATATCTAGCAACCATGGATCCCCAAATGCAAAAGTTAAGAGATTTATATGGGAGTAGGAGGATGAGAATTTGTTAAACAATTTGCTAGTTTTGGAGGCAGACATCACATGGAATGTTCATAGTGGATGCTTATAAATTGACACTAAAGGGAATTAGAATCAAGTGATTCATCTATGCTAAGATTGAATTTCAAAGTGTTTGGCTGGATTCTTGCTACAAATGAGAAAAAGCTATTGTCTTACTGAATTAGCATTAAAATTTGGCAAATTCATTTTGTTAGATATCTATGAAGTCATGGATTAATTGCACCCATTGTTTGCCTATGACCCATTTTTAGAAAATCCTCAGTTGATATATTATAATGACAAAGAATTCACAACTGACTAGTATGCACCTCCCCCAACCCCCCCTCCAAGCGAGGTTGAGAACATGGCTGGGTGCTTAACACATAGTTGAGAACATAAGTGCCATATATGGAATTATGTTAAATGTGGTTCCATACACAAAATTATGTTTTAGCATTACCAAAGTTTTTCAGGTTCTATTTTTATTAGTAATCACATCCTTGATTTTTGCTCCAAATGTTATGCTGCAATTGACACTTTCACTATCAATGCTACTCTTTCCTATGCTACTGCCTTACGACATTCCCTTTACAACATTTGGTGCAATTTCTAGTTATAATAGTGTAGATTTATTTTAGTTTTCGATCTACTAAGTGTTAAGAGGGATCAAATCTCTCAATGTGCAAATCTTTTCTCAAGCTTCACATTCAAAAGGAGGTTTAAATCTTAAAAGATTTCATATCTCTTGGTAGATATAGAGTTAAGATGGATATATAGAGTTA